>CAWUFW010017134.1:0-277300 GCA_963921515.1 Calotriton arnoldi | reverse complement strand
ACCAGGGCCGGTCCTAGGATTTGTGGGGCCCCGGGCAGAATAGAAACATGCGAGGCCCCTCTAATTTGCATAAAATGTAATATCACAGGAAGTGACATCATAGAAAGTGCCAACTGACCAACCATTTTCTGGCACTGTTGAAGTAGCTTTGCAAGAAGCTACTTCTCTAATATGGATATCACTGAGATGGCTACAAATACAAATAACAGCCCTAATAAAATAAATGTTATTATTTTAAAGCTCTATTATGTGGAAATGCAACACATCAAACTTTGTTGAAAAGCTACGCCTATATCTCTCCAAAACCAATGTTTTCAGAATAGTGCATGATTAAAATCCTAAAACAGATTGTCCCATAGCTATACAGTGGGTCTTCTTTAGGCGACACCCTGATACTCCTGTTGCATCAGTGAAGTTCAAGGTTAAGGCATTTGGTTTTAGCAGGCATGGGCATCAACACTAAGGGATCCATGCTGGTTCGGGTGAGTGGTCTGCAAATGCTCCAGTAAACAACAGAAAGCACTGATTAAAGAAAATAAGAGGATGAGATGGCACAGATGACATACACAGGTGTTGTGGCTAATATATTGGCAGGCAGGAGCACTAAAAGCTAGACCATTCCCACAAACTGAATGCCTAAACCCACTAACTACTCTCAAACTTCATTTTTAAGAGATGAAAAGAGCTGAACTAACTCAAAGATATAAAGATGAGATGGCTAAATAGAGACAAGAATGTGTATCCAGGGGGAAAACTGCCAAAAGCTACAATGGGAGCCAGACACTAAACAGACAAGTAGTAAATTAAAGCAACAAAACAAAAGGGATTTATTATAGCTGACTCAGTGCAGTTTTCCCTTACAAGGAAATTAAATCTAGCAATGTTGAATAGGTTGGGGGAGGTGGTGTTTGACTTTCAAAATAAATCTCCCATAATCCCTGAGATTTGCAGTTTTAAAGATTTTAAGTCACATTTAAAGTCACATGTCCTTAATATCTGAGAAGACACTTGCCAAATTGCGAAGGGTCCAGACACATGTCACTTGACTCAAATTTAGCCTAAGAAGTAACAAACAAATTGCACCTACCCTCAGGTAAATCCAGAGATAATTGAATGCAAGACCCTTGAACGATCATGTCCATCATCCATAAATTTCTCCTGTCATGGCCCAGGCTACCTAATCATACTCTTTTGGTCCTTCCAATCAATACAAGATTTGCCTTCCTAAAACTACTGGCCACCTACTTACCTAAGCTCAGTGGCTGGCTAATCACTACATGTGTGATGATGTACTCTATGGAATGAGGCACTCACTCCTCAGTCAGCTCCCCTCTGCAGCCCCCTTTTCCTGTATGCTGCCCCTTCTTCTCATCTCCAAAGCAAGGCTAATTCAAACTGTACTGCTGAAAAGCAGCAATTTCCTCAGGCCTCACTGTCGCTATTTGAGTTTTGGGATAATTTATAGTGGGAAGAGGCGCACATCATCTTGTGCTTGCCCAGGCCTTCCCATTGTCATTCTGCACTTGACAGTGATCAGGCTATCTTTGGGAGCATGACCAGACAGACCCTGTGCAGCAGCCTGCTACATGTATTTTAATACTCTTTTGGACAGGTTAACTAGTGTGTAGCATGTATGGCTCTAGTTTCTTGGACAGTTAGTGACAAATGATGAACTTTAAAACACGCTGGAGCAGATACCTAATAGGCCTTCAAACTACTTTTACAAGATATTTGGGCTTCTTCACCTTCCCCTTTCCTCAGGGTGTTATGTTAAATTACACCAAATTGTGCAGCAAATGCAAATGTCTTTAGTTATTGTTCCATTGAAAGAGATGAATGAAAATACCACACCAAGAGGGAATCCTGGCGCTAAGGGATTTCGAAGGAAAAGGTACAGGCTATACTAATGTATGGAAAGGCCAGTTTTAAGTTTTTCCCCAGAAGATTTAAGATGCACCATAGCTCAAGACTGAGACATTTCCAGTCCTGTGCAGCTAGAAAGGAGAAGGATCTACCTCCAATATGTTCTCTCTTAATTTTAGGATGGGACAGGAGCATGGCTGTTACTGAGTGTAGGATTCTGGAATAAATGGAAGGAATAATGCAGTGCTGAAGAATGAGTGGGCCCTTTTATGCACTGCACAATGGCAAATGGATAGATCGTTTGGTAGCGGGAATCAACAGAAAGCAGAAAGAGCATCAAAGGGCAGCCTCAGATGAGAATCCAATCACTGTTCTTAATGATCTGGACGGTACCAAATGCAAAAGGTGGGAAGTTTAAGATAGAGAACACTTGCATAATCTGATTGTGAAGATAATTGACTGTACAAATGTCTTGCGGCAGTGACAGGGGTGAAAATGCAGGATTTTGTGTTGCATATGGATGTAGTAGAAGTAGATAACACACTGTTTATCCAGACAAGGAGAGAAGACGTTGGAAAATAAATCCAAGATTTTGCTGTTAACGCAACCATGGTGGTTGATTGGCCCAGCTCCACAGGCCACCAAAGAGCAGTGTGTATGGTACCAGGCCCCTTAAAGATGCAGATGTCTGATGTTTCGCTATATAGTTTTAATGAATTCGTCTTTATCTAAAAAGCTACTGATTGCATGCAAGTCCAAAACATTTTCTTGGTTAGAGACCAGGCCTCTCCGAAAGGATAGAGATAAGCCATGCCAGGGGAATACCTTGAATTCCAGGTTGTTCCAGTTGATTCCATAGAACCGGATGGGAAACTGACAAATGTGACACTATAATTTAGTAATATCAAGGCTGCTCTGCCTTCCTCATCAAGATTCAGGCTCAAACTGTCCGACACAGCAAGAAATGCTACTTTCAACACATGGAGAGGTCAGCATCCAACTGGCAAGTGATCAATAAGTAAATTAGTTCCTATGAAAGAGATTTATCAGTTGACTTCTTTTTCAAGGATTTTTCAGAAAAAGGCAGCAAAGAATTGTTAGAAGATGCTGAGAAGCTTCGAACCTGCTGAAGGATTTTTGAGCAGAGGAACAAACGCAGCTTTTTAGGTTTTTTTTTCCTACATGGTAGGGACAGATGACGAGGCAAGGGCAATATTGCAAATGGAGGACAGAGCAGGGGCTGTGATCTTTAGATATCTATTCATGAAATGGGCAGGAAAGGGTTCCAACTGGGAACTAGATTTAATTAAAAAAAGTCAAATTTGAATAAGAGTACACAGAGAGCAGGCTGTAATTCCACAGACATGTTGAGGATAGTTCAAGATCACAAACCTTTGTGAAGGATGACACACATCACAAATCTAAGCCAAATTTCTACTTGGAAAATAAAGAGACAGGTAATTGCAAACTTTGGCAGGAGTCTCAATGTACTTAGCACATGCTAGTTCAAAGACGCTTTTACCTCTCCTCCAACCGCTTAAGTTTTTTTGTTGATTCTGCCCACTTACATCCACCTCTCTCTGTGCTTTACTTTTTACCTCCCCTCTTGCTCAGCCTATTATCTTCTCTTGCTGGTTCAGCCCCTCTTACATCCACCTCGCTATGCATGCTCTCCTCTTAACGTCTCTTCTTTTCCCAATCCCCAAGCCTCTTACCTTTTCTCTCTGGTTCTGCCACTCTTACATTGATCTTGGCCCTCATACCTCCATGCTCTACTCTTTACCCCTCATCTTTTCACCTTTCCTCTCATATTCACTTGCTGATTCTGCCCCTCTTACATTCCCATCTCTCTTCCCTGCCCTACTCTTCACCTCTCAACTGTCCACCCAGTCTTTATCTTCTGTGCTTGTTATGCCATCCTAAATACAGCTATGCCTTTTCCTTCTCCCCTTTCCTTTTATCTTCTATTGCTGCTCCCGCCCCGTTACATACACCTCTCCCCTTCCTCCTTCCCTCTCTCCTCTTGCTGATTCTACCCTTTTTACATCAAACTCTACCTCCCTGATCTGATCTTCATCTCTAATCTCTCACCAAGCCTTTAACTTTCTCTTGCTGGTTCTGCACATCTAACATCTACCTTCCCCTCCTCTCTGACTCTTCATCTCACCTATATCTCTTGGTGGTTTTTCTCTCTTCCATCCACTTCTCTCTCATGCCTATGTACTCTTGCTGGTTCTGTCTCTCTTTTAGCCATGACTTTTATCCATACACTAGCTTCACTGCTCATCTCTTCCCCAGCCTTATAACCTTTTTCACTGGCTCTGCCCCATTTACATCTTCTCTACATTTTCATCCTCCTAAACACTCTAATCGTTTCCCACTGATTTTGCCACTTACACCACCTATTTCCGTTCATGCTCTACTCTTATTCTCATCTCTTCCTCAAACCTTATTTTGTGGATTCTGCCCCTTTACATCAATCTCTCTGCCATCCCCAGCTTTGTTTCTTCTCTTTCTCGTTATGTCCCTCTTATATCCACTTTTCTCCTCCATGCTGTATGCCTCATCTCTCCCACTGCCTCTTACTTTTCTCGCTGATTCTGGCCTTCTACATCCACTTCTCACCATTCCCTTTCTCTTCTCTGTGTATGGTTTCTTGATTGTTCTGCCTCTCTTACATCTGCATGCCCCATCCATGCATTGCCCTTCACCTCTCATTTCTTCCTCTTGCCTCCTAACGTTTTTTTGCTGGTCTGTCCCTTTACATCCACCTCTCCTCTATGAGCCCCCTGCCTCTCACCTCGTCTCACTGTTTCTGCCTCTTACATCCACGTCTCCCTTCCATGCTCTACACTTCACTTTATCTCTACTACTGTCTCTTACCTTTCTCACTAATTTTGCCTTTATTACACCCACCTCTTAGCTACCTGCTGAACCCTTCACCTCTCATCTCTCTGCAGCCTCTAACCTTCTCTCACTGGTTCTACCTCTCTGAAATCTACCTTCCCCCTGCCTCTTACCTGCTCTTGGTTGTCCTGCCCTCTTACATCCAACACTCACCATACCCTCTCCATGACACTTAAGTTCTCCTGATGGTTCTGCTTCTTTTATACTTACCTCTTCAATCCAAGCACTGCCATTCACCTTTCATCTTACTCTCCAGATTTAACTTTGTTCACTGGCTCCCCCCCTTTATGTCCACCTCTCCCCTCTATGCTCAACTCTTCATGTTTTATCTCTCTTTCACCTCTATCCTCAATTCGCTGTATCTGCCCCTCAAGCTTCCACCTCTCCCCTACATGGGCTGCTATTTATCACTCTTCTCCCTGGCCTTTTACCTTGCCTCACGTCTTGTGCCAGGACACAATACAGGCCCCTGCAGCACAGATGGGCCCACAACACTTCAGGGGGCCCCCAACCTCCCAGGGGGCTCCCATTCAGCCCAGGGCCAATGAATATCTGAGATGTGGGAGACTCAGGGGCCCATTATCACATTCTGCAGCGAGGTCCCCATCATTTTGTGTTACACCACTGCTCTTGTTACTTTACAACATTCTCTCCCCTTCCATCCTCCCACTCTCCCCAAGCCTATTACATTTCTCCTTTGCATGCTATTCCTTTTACCTAACCAAGACTCTCCCCTTCTCTCATTGATTCTGCCATTACATACACATCACTACATCACTCCTTCCCCATCTCCCTTTCCTTAAGCTTCTTGTTCTATATATCTGTTTTGCCCCTTATGTTCAGCTCGCTCCTCTCTGCTGTACTCTGTCATCTCCCCCACCTCTTACTGTCTTTTGTTTGCCTAACCCCTTTTAGATGTGCCTCTCCCTCAATACTTCTATTAAAAGCAAAAGAGAGCACCAGACCTCCTTAGATGTACCCAGGACACTGGAATTCGGGATTTCAGATATGAACAAACATGATGCCGGGGAGTAGTGCTACCTTTTCAGATGTGTACAACGAGGAATGGTGTGTGGTTTGGCAGGTTATATAGTTTGGGTGTATCTTGGAGGGGTCGTTGCACTCCCCTCGGGGTGGTGAGGATGGATGTGGGGTCACCCCTCCTTCCAACTCAATGTTATCTCCACTATTCTTTTACCGACCCAATTTTTCATTATTCCTTTTTTTAATGTAAATTACATTAAAATAAAAAAACACCAAGCGCTTATATTCAACTGGAGTCACTATTTATGTTTAGCTCTGTTTACGTTTCTTTTAGATGAACATGCTTGTTTGAAAAAAACCAATAAAACAGAGTTGCAAAGAAAAGAATAATAACCTCTCACTCCGTTTTCTGCTCTTCTCCCTTTCCCTCCATTGGACTTGAGCAGCGCCCATCGTGACGTGAGGTCACTCTGTTTCTTTGTTGTGAGCCCTGCAGGATGCTCTGCGTTTCATTCATGCAGGGGCAGGGCTCACTTCACACCTCACGCCAGTTCAAGCATCTGCAATTATCATGCAGATGCGGCGATTAGGATAGAGAAAGAGTTGCCAGCAAAGGAAAGCTGATCACGGCCACAAACCCTGCCCTGCCCAGTCTGCCCCAGCTGAAAGGGATGCGGGGGTCATATTTCCCCTTCAGCCCATGGCAGCCGGGTCCAGGTGAGGGGGGCCCCGCCTCTGGCCTTGAGCTGCACCACGGTTGCACACCCCGAGGGAGGGCGCTGCCCACCTGTAAGTGGTACAATGGCACATTTTTAAAAGGATGATGGCCTCGTGGGGGGCCCCATCGTAGTTAGAAGGCCGCGGGGCCCTGGGCAGCTGCCCACACTGCCCATGCCTAGCGCCGGCCATGCCTTGGACTATTGTGAGGAAGTTACAGTTTCCCCAAAACCTAAGTGCAGGAGCAGGTCGTTTTTATGGCGGTACAGCAGTCAGGGCTGCTGAAAGCTGCAGTTGCTAAATCCCAAGGCTCTCTTTTCTTGATTCCACCTCATGCCTCTTTCTTCCACCACCCTGCACTTCCTGTCTCTTTATCTCACTCTTGGAGATTTATTTTCATCCCTGCTTTCTCCCTTTGTGCCTGTTTTTAAATCCTTCTCTCCCACCTCCTTCCTCCCTTTCTCTCCGGATCAAAGTCTAATGAGCCGGTGCCCACAGCGCGCATCCACTGGCACAAATTAATTACTCAACTGGAGTCGGAATAATGCATTCGCAGTCCCACCGTCAGGAACCTGAAGCAGCGCGCGCAGCTGGGCCGCGTGATTCGGGCGGGAGTGGGGGCGGGTTCTGATTCAGCCTCTTGCACGCGCCTTTGATTGCGTTGTGTCTCCGCTGACAGGAATAATTAGATATGCCGGTGCGCATTAGTAATGATGCAATTCAGGTGAACTGACAGCTGCTCAGCCATCAAGTACAAATCCTCGCCCACCTCTAACCTCTGCGCAAGATACTCTCCCAGAGGCCTGTCTGTGAGCGCCTGTCTCCGGTATTAAAATTAGACGCATCTTTCATGTTTCTCTGCCCCATAGCCTCTCAGCAATTCACACCTCAGCTTTCATGTGCGCTGAACTCTTCGGGGCAGGGACTTGAAAGGGGGATTTGTAACCTTAAGGAATGGTATGGTGAGAGCTCAGATTCATACATGCCAACATTTTAGAAGGGAAAATTGGGATATTTCCACAAAAAAATCGTAAGAATGTATTTCCTGCATTGACTTCTATTGGAGCCTGAATCAGGTTACTGTCATGTATGGGCTTTGTAAGTCTGCTGCTGCAGGATCGGATATTAGAAATGCAAATGTACGTTTTTTTCCCTAACCTGTCAGAAGCACGGAGAAAGGGCTATGGCAGGCTGACAGAGAGTGATGCAAGTGTTGTGCACTGGCCCGCAGGAGCAGGTTACTGGCAGTGCGTACTCCGAGTTACACAAGACCAAGCCCTGTCAGCTGAAGCCGGCAGAGTAATCGTTTATTTGCATGCAGGAATTGGGAGGCGGGAGACTGGCCTTGAAATCGGTAGTCTCCCGCCTGAATCGGGAGGGTTGGCATCAGGGCCGGCTTTAGCACTAGTGGCGCTCTGTGCGACAATGTTTGTTGATTCCCCCCCAATGACCACCTCTGCCATAGATTCCCTCACTTCAACCATTTAACAGTGCCCCTCAAGTCTCCATAAACACTGTCTTTCAGATTCATTTAGTTTTATAGCGCCACTCACATCAGTATAAGGTGTCAGAGCACTTTATATCACACACACATTGCACAGAGACAATCATACATGTGCAAATCAGTGTATAGGAAATGTTACCTAAGACAGAGGACTACAAGGTGTAGGAGTCACAAGTCATTCATACTGGTAGGCAGTAAGAGTCCTTGGTCTGGAAAAGCACAAATTCAGAATTTAAAACGTAACACCATTGTTAGTGGTTCTCTTTAATTATAAGAATTGATTTCTACCCAAATGAGCCCTTTTTGCAAGATTAGGATAATGAAAGACTGGGCAAAAAAACATATAACTCTAATACATACCTTGCAGTTTGCATGTAGCTCTTTGATGACAGTTAGCTCACTGGTCTATATTAGGATTTTAATTTATAAACTGTAAGTAACAAAAGGATCTCTCTGACAAAAGCAGTATCCCACTGACCTATTTACATTATATTCACTTTGTGATCTGCATGGTACACGTTCTTTACAGCAGGCATATTAACCCTCTGCTCTACCTCACGATGAGTCAAAACTTTGCGATGAGTCAAAACTTCCAGTAGACAAAGCTCTGGTCTCTCTCCAGGAAGAACTTGAATCACTGGAGTTATCTTGACATTTTTATTGATGCCTAAAAATTGCTGGAGGCAAGTAATGCGGCAGCAGGTGCTTTAAAAATGATAATATACTTGCAATCCTGGAGCACCCACCCCAAGTCAGCGCCCGGTGCGGTGGCACCGATCGAACAGCCCTAGAGCTGGCCCTGATTGGCATGTATGAAAATGGAGACAGTATCCCATCCTCCACCCCCAATCCCCTGACTAAAAAAACAAACAGTTGATGGTTTGTATGGAATATAAGGTTACACAGATGCTCAGATTCTTTAGAGTTTGTGGGGAACAAAAAATCCTCCAATTTCTGCATAAAACTCAAATATAGAATACAATTCATCCGCTGAATTCAGTGCCCAATACTATCCTTATCCTGGACACAATTCAACCGGGTGCCTTCTACTCCGTATTTAGAGATTCCTCCAGAAGTTGGAGGATTTTCCTTTCCCTCCAAACTCAAAACGAGCCTCTCTGTCTCCAGACAGTAGAGCTGTTCATTAGGAGACTTAGGGCCTGATTTAGATTCTGGCAGACGGGATAATCCTTTACTAATATGGAAGATGTCCTGACTGCCTTATTACAAGTGCATTATAGCATATGACACTTACACTGCAGCAATTGAGCTATCCTCCAAGTTTTGACAGCGTGTCCCGTCCACAGAACACTCTGGCTCAGGCCTCATACGGCAGAGATGACACAAACACACAAATATTACAGGTGGTAGGCTTTGAGCAGAGCAGAGGCTTCATTCATATTTTCAGACTTTGGCATAACACAGCACAGTTCCATTTTAAGGTACACAGACACATAGGATTTGGCTTTATAAAAAACAAGCACAAGCTAAGGTAACAGTCAGCAAAGCTATTTCACAGGCTTTGCCCTCAGAGCTATCTCTCAGGTTACAAGACCGTAAAAGACTCTGAAGCCCTGGACTTCAGAGGTATAATTCAGGAGACACAGAACTCACAAGCTCACGCCTCATACAGCAGATCTATCCTTCAATTTCCACAGATCTTATAGTCAGCTGTGGATAGTAAAGCTATCTTTCAGGTTGCATTATTGGTTGAGGAAAATTTAAGCTTGACATGCTAAAGCTCAGGTTTCACAAACATTAGAGATTGAGATTTGACATAGTAGAGCTATCCCTCAAGCTACATAGATCTTATGGTCATTAGCTTTTGACAGCAGAGCTATCTCTCAGGTTGCATGTAGGGACAAGCATTCATTTTAAGACTGAAGAGCTGAAGCTCATATTTCACAAACTTTATTGATTCAGATTTCACACAGCTGAGCTATCTCTCAAGGAAAACTGAACACACATGCATGATTTGGATTTAGACAGCAGAGATATTTTACAGATTACAAACATTGTACAACTGTTGTTTTAGACTGTAGAGCAATGCTTTGGGTTACACAGAAAGTGTATTTGTAGGCATCAGAAATCCGAGCTATTCCTCAGCTGATGCTAGTGTTTAATTTGAGCCAGTGGCGGTTTCCGCGTGCAATTAATTGTCAACACCGGCAATTATGACAGTCTGCCACATGGTGGTGCTGTTTGTTTAATTTAGAGATGGGCACAACAACATTTGTTTATTAATTTAATATATATTAAAAGGACAAATACCTACTATCCAGGTCATTCTTATAGTTTTGGGCCCCTGGAATAGTCTTAGTTGTCACACTTGTAGGAGTGTTGGTACTGTCATTGGCAGTGCGGGCAGGGGCAATGGGTGGTGCAAGCTGCAGTAAACCCCTGACGATGGGCCCTGGCACTTATTTATTTTTACAAATTAGGAACTGGGTGATGCGTAGGATAACAGTTCAGGCCTCAGTCAGGACTATCAAACACACTCAGGCCTGTAGGAGGGCTACTTACATTATATCACTCATTAAGTTATCACAGATCAACCGAGCAAGATGTTGAGGATCACACTAGGTGTCAGGAAGGGCTGGGGTTAGGCTCTTGGAGCCATGGACCTGCATTGCCCATCTGCTCTTATCATGTCTTCTCATGGTTGTCGCATCAAGGAATTGAAGGGCCCAACTGAGAAAGGTAAACTTAGACCGAAAGTCTAAGTTTAAACCTGAAATGTAACTTTAGTCCTGAAGTCTAAGGGCCCGATTCAAAAAGGTAAACTTAGACCTGAAATATAAGTTTACCTTTTTGAATCAGACCCTTAGACTTCAAGTCAAAACTTAGGTTTCAGGTCTAAGTTTACCTTGGAGAATTGGGCCCTATATATTTAGATTTCTCTTTATTTTGCTTTCTTGTTTTACTTTCATTTATGCTGTAGACATAGTTCATAAGCTCCACAGCCTGATTTCAAGTGCTCCATTAAATTCCAACCCCTGAGCATACTTATTGGACCAGGGTCAACCTCAAACTTTTTGCCTTTGAAGGAAGTGGCCCGATTAGGGTCACTCGGATCACTCACGACCACCTCTCAGCCTTCCATACTAATGAAGAGTTGATCAGACAGTAGAGAATACAAATCAATAATAGTTTATTGAAAGTTCGCTCAGAGTGGAGCCCTGTCTGCCCAGTCGCTAAGAGTGTTGCAGAGAGAGTCTGACATCAGCAAGCATAACAAAACATTATGTACATTTCAGAATGAATGAAAACACGCCCACCATGGAATTTTCCAGAGAGATGCAGCTGGACAGTAAATTACAAAGGAGTAATTTTCGATTCCGAGGCCGGGCACACATTATCTATCTCTCAAGGTTACTCTGCCTGTGCCCGCCACTAGACAACTGGGAGAAGGCTTGCATCTCAGAAGAAAGGTATGCGTTAATAAAAACAGTGCATTCATTAGTGTGGCAGAAACCAAATCTGAAGAAACATAACCTAGAGAAGGCCGTTTCTCGGAAAGAGCAAAAATTAGTTTTGATCTAAATCTAAAATGGCGCCCACACACAAAATGGCGCTGCGAATGCTAACTTACGTAAAACAATACGGAAACATAATTTTTATTCCAACAGACCCTCCTTTTAGCATGAGCTAAGCAACATTTGTGTGATTATAAGAAAAACATATAGTTCCAACAAATCATGAATACATTTAAGAGCATTCCATACCTTCAGCACCTGGGGGGTAAACGGTAAGGAGGGAAGAGGTCTCAAAAATACCCTTGTCTATCTGCATAAGGTCATCGAGCTCTTTCTGAAGCATTATGGTTGCGTTAGTATCATGAACTGATATTCTTTTAGGAGAGAGAAAGGTGGTGCAGTATGAACAGCACAAGGGAAGACACTGGACCAAAACACAGCAAGAAATCAAAATCACAATGAAATATATTACCTTTTCAAGGATCCAACCCCACCCACCGAACAATGACAAAAACCAATTGCCACTCTCCATTCCTTTTACATTTTCCAAAATGTCTAAAATGTGTTGAGTAATGTTCTTTTCCATATTAGTGTTCCCGACTACACACTGGTCTCCTACTACTGCGCACACACCACCGCTCTTAGCTAGGATGAAATCAACTGCATACCTGGTTTGCTCAGAATATATTCGCATACTTCCCAATTGGGTGGTGATGTTTCGTAGAGCTGCCACTGTGGAATTCAATAGTATGGTGCAGAGCAGGAATATCGACGTATAAATATCGAGGAACATAAATATCGCTGAAGAAATATTGTGGGGAAGAAATATCGACAACAGAAATATCGTGGACAAGAATATCGACTGACAGGTAAGTAATATCGATTACAAAAATATCGACGTATTAAATATCGTTTACAAAAATATAGTTGACAAAAATATCGAATTATTAATAATGTTATGTATTTTAGTGTTTTTATTGAGAATTGTTTGTCATTTTATTATATGTTTGAAAATTTTAGTAGTTATTAATTTATTTTTATTTTTATTTTGTGTTTTTAGTTCAGTAGCGGGTTGTGGGTTTATAGGGGAATAGGGTGGGAAGTAATTTAATTATATAGATTAAAATTATAATTTATAGTAGTTAATGTAGCGGGTTGTGGATTTATAGGGGAATAGGGTGGGAAGTAATTTACTTATATTAAATTTATTGAGTAATTAATGTGTTAATTGATTAATTAATAATAGTTTAATAATTAGTTGTTAATTAATTTCAATTAATCAATTAATAATTAATTATGTTAATTGTTTAATTGATTTTAGGTGTTTGTTGTGGTGTTTATATGTGTACATGGTGTGAAGGGTGGTAAGTAATTAATTTTTCTTGATTAATTATTAAATATTTATAAATTAATTTCCATTAATTAATTAGTAATTATTAATTGTAATTGCGTAATTAATTTTAGGTCTGTGTTGTGGATATTATAGTGTTAATGAATGTGCAATTAATGATTTTTTATTATCTTTGTTAATAATAATATATGTAATTTTATATATTAATTATGTTAATATTGGAAATTAAATTTAATAAAAATGTTGATGTTTATGACTTTTATTGTTGTGGGATCCAGCACTTTCCCTACTGTTGCACTCACTGGAGTGGGAATAGTAATTTTTACCCCTAAGCTATCCAGCGCTTTCCCTACTGTTGCACTCACTGGAGTGGGAATAGTAATTTTTGCCCCTACGCTATCCTGCTTTTTCCCTACTGTTGCACTCACTGGAGTGGGAATAGTACATTTTACCCCTACGCTATCCAACGCTTTCCCTACTGTTGCACTCACTGGAGTGGGAATAGTAATTTTTACCCCTAAGCTATCCAGCGCTTTCCCTACTGTTGCACTCACTGGAGTGGGAATAGTAATTTTTACCCCTACGCTATCCAGCGCTTTCCCTACTGTTGCACTCACTGGTGTGGGAATAGTAATTTTTACCCCTCCGCTATCCAGTCCTTTCCCTACTGTTGCACTCACTGGAGTGGGAATAGTAATTTTTACCCCTACGCTAGCCAACATTTTCCCTACTGTTGCACTCACTGGAGTGGGAATAGTAATTTTTACCCCCTCGCTATCCAACTGTTGTGTTTATTTTGTTATTAAATGTATGTTTTTTTTTTTTTAATAGTTTAATGTGTTAATTAAATATAGAATATTTTATTTAATTTTAAATTATTTATATATGTGTATATTTTATTTTTATATAATTTAAAAAGTTTATAAATTAAATAAAGATAATAGTTAATAAAATGTATTTAAGTAAATATATGTATATGTACACATTTTTGTGTTTATATTTATTAAATTAAGTTTATCAGTTATAATTAGTTAAAATATATATTAAATTTAATTTATTTTGTTAATAATATTAATATTATTTAATTAATTTGATTTAAGTTATGTAATTTTTTTAAGTCGATATTTTTTACTTCTATATTTTTTACATCGATATTTTTGTGTCGATATTATTGTACTTACCTGTTTATGTATAGGAAGTCGATATTTTTGTTATCGATATTTTCACATCGATATTTTTTTCATCGATATTTTTAACATCGATATTTTAACATGGAACCAATAGTATCTGTAACTTACATCCAAAATATTCCCTAGCCCTTTCACCTCTAGCCATGGCGGTACCACCAAAGGTAATAATGGAAGAGAGAATATACCCAAAAGTGATACCATTACTCTAGTTATTAACTTCCAAATCTGTCACCCCGTCACAGAATCCTGCTGTCAACGTTCTTTTTACCCACCGTTTGTTTGGCTTACCATACTTACAAGGCACACCTAAAGGGAGCACCATTCCTAAAGCAACCTTATCTGTGCCATTATGAACATTTGAATAAGTACCATTAGACAAAAAATAAAATCCTGGGTGCGCATAAAGTGGACCTTGATAATCTACAGGGGCATATCTAGTGTTCAATCCTACCGTGCTTGGATCCTTCCTTTTTTCTAGAGACATTGGGGCCGATTCCGATTCGGGCCGGAAATCCCTCCGACCGAGCCGGACCCGGAGAGATTTCCGACCGAAAGGACCCTAGCAGCCCGACCGAACGAGTACGATGCGCACGTATGCTATCGGACTCGAGTCGGTCGGATTCCCATTGAAGTCAATGGGAGCCGGTCGTACAACGCGTACGCGGGCTCGCATTGACTCAATGGGTGCGAGGCGTACAAGGGCGCCCCCTACAGCGGGTACGCCTCGAAGCGACTCGCGGCGTACATGCACAGGTAGGGGGGACCCATGGGTTCCCCCTGTGTGCGACTCGCGCGGCTACGCGTACAGGGGGGTCCGACACGGACCCCCAAAGTACGGCTCCGACTGCTTCTTGGAGCCGGACGGCGCGAGTCGATCGGACTGCTCGCGGCGCGCATCGTACTTGCCCGGTCGGGGAACGTCTCCATTGCGCGGTGCGAGGCGCATCCGTGCGAGTCGGTCGGAGCGGTTGGGACCCTCGAACGAGTCGGTCGGCGAATTCACACGCGCTCGCATCGTACTCGCTCGGCCGGACGCACGTACGAATCGGTCGGGAAAAAGGGCTCCGAATCGGATCCGGTTCAGCCGAATCCGATTCGGTGCCCTACCGGCCGAGATCGGAATCGGCCCCATTGTGTTTTTGAACAATATTATCCCGGAACAATTGACATACAGAAATGCATCAGTGCTGTTTACTATTGGACAACAGGCGAGATAATATCCGGCTTTTCGGGTGACTGTTAAATCTTGGTAATGCCATCCTACCAAGGTAAAGTTCTGCTCTCTCATATACAAATTATCACAATATGTATTAATGTCACAACCCGGATATCCCTTTCCTCGTGGCTTCCTATACTATAGACAAGGACCGGGATACCCCAGTCGAAACTCACCCCTTACCTCTACAAAGTGGGCTGGGCGGGTATACGTATAATTAACCAACGACAATGGGTAAGCAGTCCATAAACTTGTAACAGATTCGGTAGGATAACAAGCTGTACCGCCTCCAAAGAACCTTTTATGTGTGTCTAAGAATACATTACTCAGGACTGTCTTTTTTGTACGAACTTGAAAAACAACCTTGCGTCTAGGACATGATGGTGCATTCTGATCACATTCCAAAACCCAAGACACCCCGCCCAAAATCAACAACAGCAACCCCACAAGAACAACACAAGGTATTTTTTGCTTGGTAGACCAACATTTTTGTACGTGAACGAGGGGAATTACTGGCTGCTCTTCGTCAGTAACCATTCTGCCAAAGGGCTGCATAGCAACTGATAAAGCAAGGGGGCAAATTGCCAGCAAGAGGAGTATACAAGTTCCCAGTGTCCGTCAGAGCCTCACTGGTACAGGCTCCTTTTGTTAATCAAAATGTTGGGGCTCTTAAGCACCGGCGGTGGAGCTTGCTCTGTCCTAAGCTCTTGATGTATCCCACGCCGATCAGGATAATGTAACCCCAAAGGGAATACGTTCAATCTATCCTGTCCAATGTTCAAACAGTGTACAAATCTCACATCACCCTAAACTAACTCTGTTGGTACTATAGCAAAGTACACCCTAACTTACACAGTCCATCCATGACTAATATGACTTCTCCTTTGGTGCACTATTCCTCTGCCGAGGACGCAAATTGTACCTGGTGACTCCAGGCACAGAGGGATCAGCGAAAAGGGGTTCCTGAATAGATCTTATCTCTGGCGGAACAACTTCTTTCAGGATGTCATCATTCTCCTTGTCACTTTGCATCCATGTAAGGACAGCATCGCTGAATGGAACAAAACGAGGAATCTGTTCACACTCCTGGTCAGCTACCCCCTCCTTAACCCATTGGTCATAGGGTAACGGCAGGGGCACCCTCCTACAATGGGAGGCATGGATCCAGCTCTTGCGTCCAGAAACTTTAATGGCAGTGCGGGTTGCTAGCAAAACCTGGAGTGGCCCCTTCGAGCGCGGCTCCAAACTCTTCTTCCGCTGAAAATTTGGAACCAATATGTAGTCGCCGGGCTAAATGTCATGTCCGGGCCCCTCTGGCATAGCTGGTAGGGTGTCCCAGACCTGTTGGTGAATAGAACGCAGACTTTCAGTTAACTGGCATAGGTAATCAATCAACAAAGGGTAATCAATATCGGAAAACCGTTGAGGATGCGGAACGCCCCAGACATTTGTCGCGCGTCCAAACACAACCTCATACGGTGACAATACTGTCCTAGAATGTGCTGTAGTTCTTGTTGACAAAAGTGCCAATGGCAGGGCATCTGGCCATTGTAACCCTGTTGTCTCCTGAATCTTAGCCATTTTCAGTATGAGAGTACCATTCTACTTCTCAACCAAACCTGCTGACTGCGGGTGATTTGCAGCATGAAACTTCTGTTTTATGTGCAGACCATCACAAATTAACTGAATAACCTTGGCATTGAAATGACTTCCGTTATCACTCCAAATCAAATGGGGCAAGCCAAAACGAGAAAAGAACTCCTTCATGAGTACCTTTGCAGTCGTAAAGGCTGTATTGTCTTTAGTAGGATAAGCTTCAACCCATTTACTAAAAGCACAAATAACCACTAAGACATACGTTAAAGTATTGCACCGTTCCAGTTCTATAAAGTCCATCTGGAGGACTTCAAAAGGGAAAGTAGGTGGTGCAAAATTGCCGGGTGGGGTAGGAGTACCTTTTCCAGGATTGTGCATCATGCACACCATACAATATTTCACTAAATGTGCAGCAGTCTTTGAAATGTTATCATTCTGCCATACAGGATCTAACAACTTGCAAATACCCTTAGCACTAATATGGGCTGGGCCGTGAGCCATCGTAACTACAGGGAGAACATATGCATCTGGCAGCATCCATCTCTGCTTCCCTGACTTATCAATCCAACACCCCTCATCGTTCAATTGTGCTGTACTTTCTTGCCATACTGCTAACTCTTCTATTGTAACTTCACTTTGTATCTCCTTCACATTCTCGAGTGTATCCTCAATCATAGTGACTTCAGGCACCCACCTAGCGGGACCTGCTACGAACATTCTTTTCATTTTAGTCCGGGCTGTTTCCTTAGCTGTCTGATCTGCAAAAGCATTTCCCCTACCTACATCGTCAGTAACTTTCCGGTGGGCACCACACTTCACAATCGCCAATTTCTTAGGGAGTGTCAAGGCAGACAAAAGCCTCAATATAAGGTGCCCATGTTGAATCCTAGTGCCATGCGAAGTAAGAAACCCTCTCTCAGCCCAGAGTCACCCAAAGTTGTGCACGACTCCGAAGACGTACTGGCTGTCAGTATAAATATTGACAACCAGTCCCTCACTCAAATCGCAAGCTTGTATCAGGGCAACAAGCTCGGCAGCTTGGGCCGACTGATAGGGAACTCGTGATGTCTCAACTACTGTACGTAGCATGGTGACAGCATATGCAGCAGTTGTAGTGCCATCTGGTAATTTAAAACAAGAGCCTTCGACATAAAGTTCCCCTTCTGGGTCAGATAAGGGAACATCAGTCAAGTCTACCCGTCCTTTCGTCTCTTCTTCCGTCCGGAAGATGCAGTCATGTTTATCAACTACATCGTTCTCAGAAGGGAGGGGTAGTAACGTGGCTGGATTCAGAGTCGCACATCTTTTGATCGTGATGTGTTTGGCAAACAAAGTTAATTCATAACCAGTCAGACGTGCACTGGTGAGGTGCTGTGTCTTGGTCTTATTCAAGAGTGTATCCACAGCATGGGGTACCATGACTGTGAGGTCAGTATCAAGCACGAGTCTGGCGATTGTCTTATCGAGACGGCCACAGCCGCGACCACTCTTAGACAGCTCGGGAGGGCTCTCGCGACAGGGCCAAGCACAGCAGAGAAATAAGCACACGGCCGTTGCTTATCTCCAAATTTTTGTGTTAAAACAGAAAGCGCGCAACCGGCCATCTCATGAACATACAACACAAATGGTTTAGTGTAATCTGGAGTACCAAGTACTGGAGCCGAACAAAGCGCAGTTTTCAATTGCTCAAAAGACTGCTGACAATCAGGCGTCCAAGGCAAGGGCTCATGCACATCGTTTAGTTTTAGTGAAAGCAGAGGTTTTATTAGTAACGAGTAGTTAGATATCCACTGCTGACAGTAGGAAGTGATACCTATAAAAGCGCGCACATCTTTCTGAGTTTGTGGAACGGGCATTTTAACAATAGTACTAATGCGCTCCGGGGTCAATCTCCTACCCTCCTTCGACAGTAGGTGACCTAGATAGGTGACCTCCTGTCGATAATATTGACATTTAGAAAGAGACACCTTATGGCCATGCTGGGCCAAATGCAACAACAATTTAACTGTTCTATCTTTGCAGCCTTGTTCTGTATCAGAAGCAATGAGCAAGTCATCAACATAATGAAACAATACATTACCTGAGGGAAGCGAAAGGGAATCCAATTGGCTCTTTAATGCTTGACTATAAATACTCTGACTTTCTTTATAGCCCTGAGGAGCACAACAGAATCTAAAGCTCCTACCAGCTAGGGTAAAACCAAACAAGTATCTGCTATCTGGATGAATAAGAATACTGAAGAATGCATTTTTCAAATCAATAACAGAGAAAAATTTTGCAGTAGAAGGAATCATTGTCAAAAGAGTAGTAATGTCAGGAACCACTGGAAACTGAGGGACCACTATTTTATTAACCTCGCGCAAATCAATCATGAAACAATAAACATCTTCATGGTCATCAGGAGAACCTGAGTGCGTCCTTTTAAGAATTGGAAGAATAGGGCTATTGCAAATATTAACAGTTGTCTCCTCAACCACTCCCTTCTGAATCAAATCCTGTATAATTTGCAATAAGGCTCGCTCTCCTGCCTGTGGTATTTTATACTGAGTGATATGGGGCAAAATAGCACCATCCTTAATCCGAATCGAAACTGGAGATATCTGCAACAATCCCACATCTGTGTCACCTGTTACCCACAGAGTGGGTGGCACATCTTTAAACTCAACAGGAAGAGGTGCATCTTTGGGCAAACACTGCTTAGCACGTGCTACATCTGGACCCATTGTCATATAGACACCTGCCGGAGAACAATAAATTGTGGCATGCAATTTCTTCAACAAATCTAAACCCATCAGATTCTCACCACAATTAGATGTCAACAAGAATGGCGAATCCACAGTGAAAGGACCAATAGTCAACGCAAGAGGTCTTGAAATGGAGCTTACAACCGGTACACCAGAGAAACCAACTGATACATTATTATGGCCAGACAGAGCCGCCCAGGGACCATATTTCGAGAAACAGAACTTTTTGTCGCACCTGTGTCCACCAATAATTCCTTAGTTGAACCTTGCAGTTCTGCTGTTACATAAGGACCACGCTGGTCTACAGGTATTGGAACTGGCCCCTCACTCTGCCCCTAGCTGTCCTAGCTGTAAGACATCCCTGTCACTTCCTCCATGTCATAATCATCATGGTAATACTGTCCATCATGAGTGTCATCAAAGTAATTATTATCAGAACGACCCTGTGAGGCTACAGCATTCTGAGCCCTATCTGCCCCACCAGCTCCACGACCCCGTCCACGAGAACCTCGTCCCCTCGGTACTGCTATCTTCTGCAAAAGCACAGGACACTCGCTACGCCAATGTCCCTCCTCTTTACAATACACACACTGATTCGACCCCAGAGGCGTCGTATTCGGCTGCCTACTAGTGCGTTGAAGCTGTCGGGCAGAACAAGCACGTCCTCTTGCGTTCCCTCTAAAAGCCTGCTGTAACAACACCTTCGTCTTTAAATCCTTATGCCTCTTCTCTGTCCTCTCCTTCTCCTCATTATCCCTATGTTCATAATACTGTGCCATTTTCAAAATAACAGAAGGAGAGGGGGTGGACCAGGTACTCTCAGAAGCTTTAAATCGAGTAGCAATTTCAGGAAGCAAATTAGAAACAAATCTATTGACAAACAACCGGACACCTCCCTCGACAGACAAATCCTGTACACTGTAGTCCAAAAATGTGCCTTCAAATCAAGTGAAAAAATCAGACACACCCTCATCTTTCTTCTGCCGACAGGCCGACAATTTGTCCCAATCCACCTTTCTTGGCGGAATAAGAGAATGCATATACGTAATTATACGACCTGGCAACGCTAAAATCTCCGCTCGAGGCTTATCACCGGGCTTCCTTTCCTGATCCCATGCCTTAATCTGGTCCCAAGTACCACTCAACTCTGGAACATGATCTTGAGTATGAACCTGCCTCCAAATATCAACCGGAACAAGAAGAATTTCAATATCAGTGTTAGAAATGGGATTTCTGGTTGGCTAGGGCTTGCACCTAAGCCAGGCAGAAACCACCACTCTAGTCAGGGCAAGGGAGTTACACACTGAAGATAACCCCTGGTCACCCCCTTGGTAGCTTGGCACGAGCAGTCAGGCTTATCCCAGAGGCAATGTGTAAAGCGTTTGCGCAACACACACACACAGCAGCAACACACTAGGCACACTACAAAAGAAACTCCACACAAGGTTATATAAAAATAGCCTTTGTATTATCCAAAACACATTAGAATTATAATCACACATATACACTGTGCCAACTGGCACTAGGCAATATTTACAGGGGATTATATACAGGTTACAGGGCCAATCGGGCCACTGTCAGAATCATCACAAGCACAAGTAGTAAATGTAAAAACACCACCAGTAACTACTGGCAGAATACTGTACTCAGCATTAGCATGGGCTGCATAAACGTATTATGTCTGCATCACCTTAGGCATAAAACATATTGGGAATAAACCACATTAGGCAATAAATCACCAGCATAAACACATTATGCAATAAATCACCAGCATACACATTATCTTAAACACCAGTAGCATAAACACCCTGGGCATAAATCACCTTAGCCTAAAACATAGTATGCCACAATCATATTAGGCATCACCATCCAGAATGACCTCCAGGCCAACTGGCCTTTTTCTGGTGCTCAAAATGTCCTCTGTCCAGAATGTCAGGGCGCGATGATAGGGCTTCTTAATTAGCCCTAGGGCTGCAAAAGCAGCAAAGCCAAGGTGCGCAATATACAGGGGGGGGAGTGTATCTCACTCCTTTCTTATTACCAACGAAATGCCCCCAAAGGAAAATGGCACTGGCACCACCGTGCCGTGGAAGCCCCACTCCGGGACTCTGAAAGTAAACTTGCCCAAACGTTGCAGCTGCCCGCAACTGCGGCGCAGCTGTGAAGATCAATAAGGCACTGGCACTACATGTGCCTCGGGAGCATCAACACGGCTCCAGGCACCGACAACGTTCCTTGACCGACCCCCCAACAGCTCACATCTCAGCCCCCACTCACCGGGGCTCTGTGGAGCTGTTCTTGGCCTCCTCCGGTCTCCTCTGGTCCTCAGGCACCGGCAAGGGGCCTCGACAGGTCCCGCTCTCGGGACTTCTCCTGACTTCACCCGGTCCCTCTCCTGGGACACAGGACTTTGGCGTGGAGCCCGCGAGGCTCCGGACGAGCCCTCTTCGGCGCGGCGGGACTTCCTCTCTCCCAGCCGGCCACGCCCCCAACCAGGCACTGCCTCCTGGCTTCCGAGTCGGGCCGCGGCGGTGATCTCTCGCAGATCTCGGTGGCTCCTCCGGGAATCAGCAATGCGGGGTAGGCTCCCGTTTTAAATAAATACAATTGCGGGGTAGGCTCCCGCCCCAACGAGCATACTTGCAGGGTGGGCTCCCGCTAAAGGAGCACAAACGCAGGGTGGGCTCCCGCTATTTAAATCAGCATCAATGCGGGGTGGGCTCCCGCAAAAGCACACAATGCGGGGTAGGCTCCCGCCGATCAGCTGCACGAACGCGGGGTGGGCTCCCGCTTCTCCCGGCAACTCGTGGGAATAACTACGCAGGGATTCCTCCTAAATCGTCACGCAGCCCAGCGCTGCAGGACAGACGCGCTTCTTCCTTTTCCTGGCAGAAATCCAGCGCTCACGAGGCGCTAAGCCCACAGATTCAGGGCAAAGGCTTGGCCCAGGCAGGCCAGATCACAGGGCCCTCCAGCAGGGAGGCAGTCCCTCGTGGCGGTTCCTCCTGGGGCCCAGCAGCAACAGGTCACAAGGAAGCACCAAAGCACACCCTTTTCATGGGATCACAGCCCCAGTACTTATACACCATTTCTCCTTTGTCTGCCCTTGGCACAGGGCTTGGGGGGGTTTTGGAGCACTTTGCTGACAAGGCTCCTCTTCCCCTTTGTCCAGTGGGGGCTCGTCATCAGACACACCACAGGGGGGAGGAGCCAGCATTCACCTAGGCAGGCACAGACCTATTCAGGGTCAGGGGACTACTCCTCCCACTACTCCAAATGCAGGTGTCCCATTCAGCCTAGTGCTGACTCACCGTGCCCTCCCTGGAGCCACACACACCTCACCAGCCCCTGTCACTCCAAAGCCAGACATGCAATCCACATCAGGCGGGCAGACACATAGCACACAGAAATGCCAACTTCTAAAAGTGGCACTTCTAAAATAGGTATATTAAATCTGCGCACACCATTGCGTAGCATTTATTATCACTATTCCAAACATACCAAACCTGACCACGCTGCTCCTCTCATATCAGGAATAACCACTGAAACACTTATCAGGGAATCCCCAATGCATTCCTATGGGAGGGCAGCCTCACAGCAGTGAGAAACCAAAATGGCTGTTTGCCACTACCAGGACATGTCACACACTTAAGGTACATGTCCTACCTCTTACCTACAATGCACCCTGCCCATAAGGCTAGCTAGGGCCTACCTTAGGGGTGACTGACATGCAGTAAAAGGGGGGGTCACAAACATGGCACACACTTTAGGTGCCACGCCACAGCGGCAGTAACACTGTGCGCACAGGCCCTGCAATGGCAGAGGCCTGGGATAGGTTTGAAAGGCTACTTTGGTGGGTGGCGCAATCAGCGCTGCAAGCCCGCCAGTAGCATTTAATTTACCGGCCCTGGGTATCTGAGATACCACTTTACAAGGGACTGACAGGTAAATTAAATATGCCAAACAGGTGTAGACCAATCTTACCATGTTTACCACAGAGAGCACACGCACTTTACACTGGACAGCAGTGCTAAAGTGCCCAGAGTCCTAAAACCACCAACACCATGGCAGAAAAAAGGCTAGGAGGAAGGCAAAAAGTTCAGGGATGACCCTGCAAAAAGGGCCAAGTCCAACACAACTCCCTTCCAGCCAAAACGCAGGGTAGACCAATCACCACCTTGATGGGCTTCCCTGCTTTGGGCGATAGAACTTAGACGCGGGCCCGCAACTGCAGGGACACCTTCCAGTTCTACACCACTCTGAACCCGTGTGGTTCCCTCTGTAAAAGCTCCCAGGACCAACTAAGCTACCCCACTGGTACTCCCTAGTTGTCCGCGGCCAGGACCAGGCCCTAGGCCATGCAGATGTCTCTGGTCCTCGCCAATCCACAGAGTTGGGGGCAGTAGCCCCTGGCACATAGTAACCATTCTCCACACTTCCTCTCATCAGTGCAGTTCTAAACTGCCACTGATCCTCCAACCTAGGGTCCGCACCCTCAGGCTGGCCCGAAGTCACAGGCGAGGCTCTCCTCCCCCTACCTCTCCTTCTGGGGTTCCGCACTCTCCTCCTATGAGAGGCAACCTCAGAACACAACTCACCCACCAGTTCAGGGCCTTGACCCTGCAACTGATCTACCAACCTGGGATCTAAACCCTCAGGTTGCACCGGGGTCAGAGGCGAGGACTCCCTCCCTCTGCACCCCCTTCCAGAGTTCTGCACCCTCCCAACTGGAGTGGTACCCCTAGAAGCTACATCGGTCAGGACACTGCTTACAGTTGTCCTTCCCTCCAGGTCAGGCATAACCTGTACCTGGCCTCCCAACCCAGGGACTAACCCCTGCGGCTGAGCACCTGCCCGGTGCACCAGGACTTCCTTGGGAGCACATATGCCCCCCCGAGGGTAACACATAACTCATGTGTCGTGTGACAGTCTGCCTGGCGCAGATCTCCCGAACCCTGTCCATCTGACAGTGCGTGAAGATCCCCCAGGACAGAGGTGTCACCATGGTCATGCCTTGGAGACTCAGCCCTTCTGGCCCCTGACCCACTGGTTCTTCCACTGGGGACTCTCTTCCCCTCTCACCCCTCAATATGGACTTCTGCACCCTCCACTTAGGAGTGGCACTGCCAGACACCAGAACTGATGGAGGCCTGCTTACAGACACTCCAAGTTCTCCTGACACTAGGAGATCCCCCTCAAATGGACTACTAGTACAGCTTAGGTTCCCTAACTGGTATTCCCTTAAGGAACCATCCAGGCCTTGAGACTGAGGTTGGGCACTATCAGGACGCATCCCAGTCTCACTCCTTCTCCTCGAAGACAGGACGTGAGGCCCTACAACCCTCCCACTACAACAAGACCTAGCTGGGCTACTCTGAACCTCTTCCACCACTCTGGGCTGGAAGATACCTGAGCCACTCCTCTTAGGGCCACTCCCCAATGCCTCTTTAGTACCTCTGGCAACCACCCAGAGGTCTGCCTCCTGTCCAAGTTCCCTGGGATCAGAGAACTCACACTCCAACAGGTGTTGGCGCAACCCCGGAAAACAATTACTGAACATGTGCTCTCTGACAACCAGATTGAACAGCCCTTCAAAATCATTTGCTGTGCTACCCATCACCCAATCCTCCAGTGCATCACAACACACATCCACAAACTCCCCCAAGACTGGTGAGACAGTTTTCTACTGCCCCTGAACCTCAACCTGTACCCCTCTTCCTGGGCACCAGGCACCATACTCTGGGATCTGGGAATGGGTCTTCCTGCACTGGACTCCATATTGCTGCCACCACTGGACCACACCCTCACTGGTGAATCCAGACAACTAAAACTGTACTTAGGGGATAATCTACCCTCCAGAGCTAGTTTCTCCCTGGCGAAGGCCCTCTCTGCCTCCGCCATCCTCTCCTGCGCTATGACCCTCTCAGTCTCTAGCTTTTTCTCTTCAAGGCCCAACGCCTTGAGACTCAACTCCTGGGCCAACAAGGCCTTTTTCTCCTCCAAGGCTAACTTCCTATGCTCCAACTCCAATTTCTGAGCCTCCATATTCTCATGGCTCTCCTTCTGGAGCTTCTGTAAAGCCAGCTCATGCTCTCTTTCTTCCCTCCTATCTATCCACTCCTCTGGGGACAGGGAAAGGGATGGGGCACTGCCCCCGGCATTGGACCTAGCAAGGGACTCCCTATATATGGGGTCCTCACGCTCTACTGGAGTCCCTGCCCTGTCATCTTCTTCCTCTTCTTCAGACTCTTCAGGGTTACCCTCAGACCCACTACCCTCTTGGTATGCGGACTGGGAACCCTCCCTCTCCTGGTCCTCCAATGCCCATTTTCTGTTGCCACCGGAGTAGGGTTTCCTGGAGGTCTAGCTGGGTGTCCCACCCACTCACTGCTATGTCGCTCTCCTCACAGAACCCCCTCAACTCCAACATACTGTATCTGCACAGATCTGTTATAAAAAAGGCAGATTCCATTTTGGCAAGGCACCAAATACACAGGTGCAATACGGGGGACCTAGGTGCAAGAGCTGAAGCAGGAATACACAATTCAAAAATGACACTTTTAAGGAGAAGAAAAACTCAGGAAAACTAATCCCCAAACATGTGATTCTCTAAATGCAGAGTTTGTAGTGCAACCAGTTGTCGCTGTGGTACTGCGCAAACGCAAGTCCTATCCTCACCGCTGACAACCAATGTTAGAAATGGGATTTCTGGTTGGCTAGGGCTTGCGCCTAAGCCAGGCAGAAACCACCACTCTAGTCAGGGCAAGGGAGTTACACACTGAAGATAACCCATGCTCACCCCCTTGGTAGCTTGGCACGAGCAGTCAGGCTTATCCCAGAGGCAATGTGTAAAGCGTTTGCGCAACACACACACACAGCAGCAACACACTAGGCACACTACAAAAGAAACTCCAAACAAGGTTATATAAAAATAGCCTTTGTATTATCCAAAACACATTAGAATTATAATCACACATATACACTGTGCCAACTGGCACTAGGCAATATTTACAGGGGATTATATACAGGTGACAGGGCCAATCGGGCCACTGTCAGAATCATCACAGCACAAGTAGTAAATGTAAAAACACCACCAGTAACTACTGGCAGAATACTGTACTCAGCATTAGCATGGGCTACATAAACGTATTATGTCTGCATCACGTTAGGCATAAAACATATTGGGAATAAACCACATTAGGCAATAAATCACAAGCATAAACATATTATGCAATAAATCACCAGCATACACATTATCCTAAACACCAGAAGCATAAACACCCTGGGCATAAATCACCTTAGCCTAAAACATAGTATGCCACAATCATATTAGGCATCACCATCCAGAATGACCCCCAGGCCAACTGGCCTTTTTCTGCGGCTCAAAATGCCCTCTGTCCAGAATGTCAGGGCGCGAAGATAGGGCTTCTTAATTAGTCCTAGGGCTGCAAAAGCAGCAAAGCCAAGGTGCCCAATGTACGGGGGGCGGGGGAGTGTATCTCACTCCTTTCTTATTACCAACGAAATGTCCCCAAAGGAAAATGGCACTGGCACCACCGTGCCGTGGAAGCCCCACTCCGGGACTCTGAAAGTAAACTTGCCCAAACGTTGCAGCTGCCCGCAACTGCGGCGCAGCTGTGAAAATCGATAAGGCACTGGCACTACACGTGCCTCAGGAGCACCAACATGGCTCCAGGCACCGACAACGTGCCTCTACCGACCCCCCAACAGCTCACGTCTCAGCCCCCACTCACCGGGGCTCTGTGAAGCTGTTCTCGGCCTCCTCCGGTCTCCTCTGGTCCTCAGGCACCGGCAAGGGGCCTCGACAGGTCCCGCTCTCGGGACCTCTCCTGACTTCACCCGGTCCCTCTCCTGGGACACGGGACTTCAGCGTGGAGCCCGCGAGGCTCCGGACGAGCCCTCTTCGGCGTGGCGGGACTTCCTCTCTCCCAGCCGGCCATGCCCCCAACCAGGCACTGCCGCCTGGCTTCCGGGTCGGGCCGCATCAGTGATGTCTCGCAGATCTTGGCGGCTCCTCCGGGCATCAGCAATGCGGGGTAGGCTCCCGTTTTAAATAAATACAATTGCGGGTAGGCTCCCGCCCCAACGAGCATACTTGCGGGGTGGGCTCCCGCTAAAGGAGCACAAACGCGGGGTGGGCTCCCTCTATTTAAATCAGCATCAATGCGGGGTGGGCTCCCGCAAAAGCACACAATGCGGGGAAGGCTCCCGCCGATCAGCTGCACGAACGCGGGGTGGGCTCCCGCTTCTCCCAGCAACTCGGGGGAATCCCTACGCCGGGATTCCTCCTAAATCGTCACGCAGCCCAGTGCTGCAGGACACACGCACTTCTTCCTTTTCCTGGCAGAAATCAAGCGCTCACGAGGCGCTAAGCCCACAGATTCAGGGCAAAGGCTGGGCCCAGGCAGGCCAGCTCACAGGGCCCTCCAGCAGGGAGGCAGTCCCTCTTGGCGGTTCCTCCTGGGTCCCAGCAGCAACAGGTCGCAAGGAAGCACCAAAGCACACCCTTTTCATGGGGTCACAGGCGCAGTACTTATACACCATTTCTCCTTTGTCTGCCCTTGGCACAGGGCTTAGGGGAACCAGCCTGAGCTGGTTCTGGGGGGTTTTGGAGCACTTTGTTGACAAGGCTCCTCTTCCCCTTTGTCCGGTGGGGGCTCGTCATCAGACACACCACAGGGGGGCGGAACCAGCATTCACCTAGGCAGGCACAGACCTATTCAGGGTCAGGGGACTACTCCTCCCACTTCTCCAAATGCAGATGTCCCATTCAGCCTAGTGCTGACTCACCCTGCCCTCCCTGGAGCCACACACACCTCACCAGCCCCTGTCACTCCAAAGCCAGACATGCAATCCACATCAGGCAGGCAGACACATAGAACACAGAAATGCCAACTTCTAAAAGTGGCACTTCTAAAATAGATATAATAAATCTGTGCACACCATTGCGTAGCATTTATTATCACTACTCCAAACATACCAAACTTGACCACGCTGCTCCTCTCATATCAGGAATTACCACTGAAACACTTATCAGGGAATCCCCAATGCCTTCCTATGGGAGGGCAGCCTCACAGCAGTGAGAAACCAAAATGGCTGTTTGTCACTACCAGGACATGTCACACACTTAAGGTACATGTCCTACCTCTTACCTACAATACACCCTGCCCATAGGGCTAGCTAGGGCCTACCTTAGGGGTGACTGACATGCAGTAAAAGGGGGGGTCACAGACATGGCACACACTTTAGGTGCCACGTCACAGCGGCAGTAACACTGCGCGCACCGGCCCTGCAATGGCAGAGGCCTGGGATAGGTTTGAAAGGCTACTTTGGTGGGTGGCGCAATCAGCGCTGCAAGCCCACCAGTAGCATTTAATTTACCGGCCCTGGGTATCTGAGATACCACTTTACAAGGGACTGACAGGTAAATTAAATATGCCAAACAGGTGTAGACCAATCTTACCATGTTTACCACAGAGAGCACACACACTTTACACTGGACAGCAGTGCTAAAGTGCCCAGAGTCCTAAAACCACCAACACCATGTCAGAAAAAAGGCTAGGAAGAAGGCAAAAAGTTCAGGGATGACCCTGCAAAAAGGGCCAAGTCCAACAATCAGCAAGAGTCATCACCGTGGAAGAAGCAGCTTCAGTCAGTTCTTTATAATAAGCAGTGGGATTCTTCCTAGGATCAGGCAAATGAGTCTTAAGAGACAAAACTTCACTTCTTTTCCACGGAGTATAAACCCATTGCTCCTGAAACCTGTCTGCCACCGCCACTCGAGTAACATTACCACAGCCATCTGTTAATTCTGGTACCTCGGGGTGATAGATGGGACGAACCTCTCTCTTCGGAAACTGGGACACTGTGGTAGGACTCTACTCAAGTAGCCTACCCCTGTAAGCAATCAATGTCGTAACACTGCCAAAACTTTGGCTAGGCTCCATATTACTAACATATACTCGATCTTTAATGTCAAATAAAATCTGTCGTGCCGCATCCTTAAAACACTGCTCCCAAATACTAATCTATGTAACAGACATATGCTTAAGGGCATGCTGTTGTACAAAGGGCTCATAATCTTTCATCACACTCCAAACATCTTCCACACTGTAAATAGGATTACGACCCCACTGCGCAGCCTGATTAGCCACTACCTATTTCTCTTCATCTCCCACCTCAGACCGCACATACGGACCCATGCGCTCTATAAACTTTGTCCAATCTCCATCCACAAACCCACGCACTGGCGTCCCATCACTCAAGGAAACCGGAGAATGACAAACCAGAGAAGGAGAAGCAACGGAAATGTCAGGTACTATCGATGCTGAGGGTTGCGTCGCAGGAGAAAGAGCTGGCGAGAGCGATGCTGAGAAAATAGGTGTGGCAGGGGTACTAACAGTCGCAGTTGCCACAGGCGGCAAAGAAACAGAAGGAAGAGGAGGAGGAGGAGGAGCCGAACCATAGCCGTTGAAATAACAATGGTAGAGGCAGGAACAGAGACAGTGGAAGCAAATGTAACGGGCAGTTGTGAAAGCACTGGAACAGTGGGATATATTCTTTGTGGGGCATATGGAGGTGGGGGTCGGGCATCCAACAATTCTTCCACAAAAGTATTGTCTTCCTCCTGACCCACATACGATTTATCAATGTGTAATCGGAGCCTTCTTTCTTCGCATTCAACACCCTTTTCCTGTTTCTCCCTATCATATGCTACAGCCTTCTGAGTCGACATCTGCATTCTCCCTTTCCGGGCCTCCTTCTCTGCCTTCATCCGTTGCTGCTTAGCTGCCTTTTGCCAAATTCTGAGGGAATCAAACATAGACTGCCTATTTCTTTTCTTAAACAACCTTTCTTGTAAATACTCAATCTTTTGTTCATCAAAAGTGCCCGTCAATGGCCACTACAATTCAGCATTGTCCCTCGTATATTTATGCCATAATGTACTAAACATAATAGGGCCAAGACCATGCTTCATATACATATCAAAATTCGGAGTGCCTTCTGGAGGCGCCGGCTGACTTTCTTCCAATCGAGCATCAGTAGAACAACAACGACAGCACAAAGCAAACAACTTACTGAAACTCGGCATTTTCAAAAGAAAACAAGTTCACTATGTTATGCCTAGCAAAACAATTACAATTGCTTTTGTCCCAAAGACGGTCTTTAGACCGTACCAAATAAAAACCAAAATGGTACCATATCCACAAAGAACCAAAACAAACTCACCTAATATATGCAGGTCAAGCGAATCTATTCTCCACTGCCGACTCTTCAGTCCAAACGGTCAGATTCAAGGGGTTCTCCGTTCAGGACTCCAGTCGGGATGACCACTGGGCGAGGCACCATCCGGCAGGACAGAAGGGGCCGCTGCGAGTATCAGGAACTCTTCGTGCAGGGATCCCTGATCCGTCTGTCCAACCCGACGATGGCCTCGACCTCCCCCCCGTCCGCGGAAGGGCATGGGTCACTCACCCCAAGGAGTCCCTGTTCGGGCACCAACTGAAGGAAGTGGCCCGATTAGGGTCACTCGGGTCACTCACGAGCACCTCTCAGCCTTCAATACTAATGAAGAGTCGATCAGACAGTAGAGAATACAAATCAATAACAGTGTATTGAAAGTTCGCTCAGAGAGGAACCCTGTCTGCCCAGTCGCTAAGAGTGTTGCAGAGAGAGTCTGATATCAGCAAGCATAACGATACATTATGTACATATCATAATGAATGAAAACACGCCCACCATGGAATTTTCCAGAGAGATGCAGCTGGACAGTAAATTACAAAGGAGTAAGTTTTCGATTCCGAGGCCGGGCACACATTATTTATCTCTCAAGGTTACTCTACCTGTGCCCGCCACTAGACAAGTGGGAGAAGGTGTACATCTCAGAAGAAAGGTATGTGTTAATAAGAACAGTGCATTCATTAGTGTGGCAGAACCCAAATCTGAAGAAACATAACCTAGAGAAGGCAGTTTCTCAGAAATAGCAAAAATCAGTTTCGATCTAAATCTAAAATGGCGCCCACACACAAAATGGCACAGCGAATGCTAACTTACGTAAAACAATACGGAAGCATAATTTTTATTCCAACACCTTCACCCCTATTGTTTTCTGAACCGTTTTTTTGTTGGCTTTTAGGACTCTGTGCACTTTACAAACTGCTAACCAGTGCTAAAGTGCTTGTCCTTTAAACACGGTAAAATTGACTTACACTCAATCGGCCCATTTAATTTACTTGCAAGTCCCTAGTAAAGTGGTACTACCTGTCCCCAGGGTCTGCAAATTAAATGCTACTAGTGGGCCTGGTGCACGAATTGTGTCCCTCAAAACATGTCTTAGGCTTGCCTCTGTAGCCTGCATGCACTTTTAAACTGCCAATTTGACTTGGCAAACTAAACCTTTTGCCAATCCTACAACTCCCTTTCTAATACATATGTCACCCCTAGGGTAGGCCCTAAACTGCCCATAGGGGAGGGTGCATTGTATTTAAAAAGTTGGACATGTACTTTTAAGTTTTTCATGGCCAGGTGGTGATAAACACACAAATTCGTTTTTCACTACTTTGAGGCTTACCCCTACCATAGGATAACATTGGGTTACCTCAGTACATTTAATAAGTGATAACGTTTGTTTGGGAGCAGGTACAAAAATCATGTTTGGTGTCTGAGGAGTTGTAATTTGAAACCCTCTTTAATGGTAAAGTTGGAATTTAAGTCACAATTCTGAATATGCCACTTTTAGAAAGTTAGCATTTTCTTGTCCTAACCATTTGGTACCTGCAGCCTGTTACCTAAGTTACATGGCTAGGTGTAGTTGGCAGTTGGCCTTTGTGTATCCTCCAGACAGTCACAAGATAGAGGGCCTGTGTGTTGGCAAGATGGGCCTTAAAAGGTAGGATGGGGCAGAGCTGTGCATAGCCCTACTTGCACTTCAAAGACACTGCTTCAACTCATAAACAAAGAACTTCACACTAGCTTATTGTGACTGCAAACAGAATGGGACCAGGACAGGAAGGCATGAAATTCCAAACACCTCTGAGGGAAAAACAAGAAAAGCTTCTCCCATTTCAGAGCTAGCAACAGAAATGAAAATAGGATCCCGAGTCCCACTCTTCATTATACTCCCAGACCTGTGGATACTGCAGAAGAAGGACTGCTCTTCTGCCAGAGGACTGCCCTGCTGCTTGTGGCCTGCCCTGATGCCTGAGAAGGAAAACTGGATCTGCACCATTCATCCCAGGCTGAAATGACTCCAAGGGTCATCAGACTGACCTCCTGTTCTGAGCTACAGGAATACAACAAGTTCCTGAGGCCTCTTTGCAACTGCCCAGCTGACCTGCTGCACTGGACCTGCCTGAACCTGCCTGGACCTGCCTGAGACCTGCTGGCCTCTTCTGGAGTGAGGTCCAGACCCTCAAGAGGTGCTTGCCAGTTCCTGGACCCTTGGTGTTCCATTATTTGAGCTCTTCCTAGAAGAAAAGGAGAAATTCTGAAGTTTTGGGCTCTTGGCGAGAGCAAACGGGCCCGTTTGCACCAACATCTGTCTCCTGTGCCGACCGCCAACGTGAAACTCTGATGATCCCGACTCTTCGCACTACAGTGGTTTCCAGCGACAATCGACAATGCGAGATCTGCACTTCGCACCACAGCATTGACAGCCTGCGGTGACCACCAACGCAAAGCTCCAGCAATGACCATCTGCGACAGAATCTTTGCTCTACAGCGACGACTGTCAGCAAAGCCCAGCCTGCTCTTCCTGCTACAGCAACAACCATCCGTGACGCTCTCCTTGCGACCCTCTCCACCGCAAACTGAACTCCTCAGCTGGAATTTAGATGGTAACTTTTTCAGAGGGTGCTAACCTGGTCCCTGTATCCAGCCCTCGCTGCATCATGGTCGGTCTGAACTTGTGACTTTCACCTCGTCTCGCTGGACCAGATAACCACGAGTGACACTTTGTGCTTTTAGGTGCTATACTTACCTTAAACCTTTAAAATTGCATATCTCCAGTTCAACTGGATGAATTGTTTTTGTTATTTTGCTGTCAAATAACTAATTATGTTTTACTCTATTTTTTTAAATTGGTGTGGGATTTCTCCTGTGTTTTCAGATTATTACTGTTTAAGTGCTTCACAAATCTTTTACACATTGAGCCTAAGTTCAGCCTGACTGCTTTGGTGTCAAGCTAAAAGAGGGTTCAGCACAGGTTAATTTAGTGACTTTTGTGGTTTATCACAATAAGGATTTTAGCTGTTGCTTGAGAAGGGTTCATTCTCCCCTCAACCAGCAATCCAATTTCTCACAATACTCCTGTTTATGAGAAGTGCAGTAGTCACGGCACCCCCTGCAATTGACCCCAGGTGAGTTTTGGAAGTTCATACCTGCTGAAATACAAGAATAAGCAGAATTCAGTTCAATTTACATATAATTTTTAATTTTCTGTTGAAATATTGAGAATTTAAGGTATTTTCCTCATCCGGCAAATATCACACCCTGGGATACAAGTATTTACTGGGTGTGGTATTCCAAACCAATTTGCAATCTTGGCTGTAACCTTTTTGCACAAACCTTCACTTGCCATGCCTCTTTTTTGTCCCTACACTCTAGCGCCCCTTTTTCTTCCTATTCCTCAGTTTTTTCTCTGACTCTCTTAACATCTACCTCATTAACTCTATCATACTAATCACATCATTATGCTGTATATGGGTGTTATTTGATGCCCTCTAAGAATGCTTATGACTTCAGGCTATATAATACCTGTGCACTGACAGCCCTGTGAAGGGAAGGAGGGCTGTGGGGAAGAAGCGGGTCATGCCCTCAAAGCCTGAAAAGGATTGGTAGAGAGGAGAAAGGAGCGGAATAATGATGCTGTGGCCGCAATGCCACTGTATGACGTCATTGTGACGCAGATGACTGCAGGAGCATTTTCCCTATGGTGTCTTCAGTGAAAGATGACATGAAAAGGCAATCCACCCCAGGAGGTCATTGATTGCTCAATGACGCTGCTGAGAGCAGCGAGAAGGTTGCCCTCGATCTACACCCCCACGTATCAGTGTGCATGCCGATTCGCAGGCCAAAGAGGGCTACAATAGCAGGAGTGGGAGCAGCAGTTATTGCTTGTGGCTCCCCCCCCCAAAAGGGGTGGGAGCCTGGGACTCAGTAACACCAAGAGAGCAACCATTGAGATAGAACTCAAGCGTATCCAGCAAGGGGGGGGTGTCAAACTCAGAGAACAGGGCCATCTCTAGGGAAGACTTCAATGACGGCATGGAAGACAGGCCTGCCCAGGCCAATCAGAGGAAAGCAATCAGAAGTATATTGGAAAAGACGTAAGTAAAGGCATACTCAACCAGTGCCAAGAAAATATGGGCTGCCCCTTTATTATAGAACCTGTTACGTCATCATACACTTTATAAAGGCAGTTTCACTGCTCTTCACAGGGTGGGGTTACTTTTTCACCTATTCATCTGATGTTATTCTTAGGGAATGGAAGACCAAGACAAAATTAATTTACCCAGGTCCATGCAACACCTATATCCTCTTTCTGATGTAGAGTTGAAACAATTGGATGTTGTTCTTGTGAACTCGATGGTCAGCAGCCTGGTAAGGAGAATCTCTATGTCTGAAGATCCATTTATATAGGATCTAGAGAACGCGCCTTCTCCTACCTGGCAGCAAAGACCTGGAACACCGTCCCGCTGGACATCAGAACAGCCTCATTGCTCAACATCTTCTGCAAGAAACTGAAGACCTGGCTATTAAAGTGATTCCCAGGATCGCCACACCTGCTCTGCAACTGGATACTTTCAGGGTTGGTAAGTTTGCGCTCTATAAATCTGCCTACATTACATTACACACATGCCTCAGACAACTAAATAGACTCTTCCATAAAAATGGTGTATTCCATATAATTGTATTTCAGGATTCTGTACACTACGGGTTATTCGAGATATGTCTTGCCACAATCTTTGCGATTGCCATTGCAAGAGCTCCCTCCCGGGCGTTTTCCCTCTTACTAAGGAAGGGCCATGTGAATGGGTTAAGAGTTGTACACATTTTTGGATATATTTTTATTAATTAAGCCCTTGGAATATTAGTATGTAAATAATGTTTCAAAGAGTTTTAGGTCTCTAGTAGCTTTTTATTTATTAATTTGTGGATAACGACGAATATTGAAGTTGTATTAACGGACTCTATCAGCTTTTTCTCAGGAATATTCCTATTTTTACAGGCAACAACACTTTTAATCTTACCCTGGTGAAAAAGGTCCCTCATGGCCAGACAATACCTTTCTTTCCATTTCATAAAATTTTCACCAAACAATGCCCGACTGACACCATAGAGGGCGTAATATCTCAGATATGAATGCCTTTTCTAGCCCATGCATCATAGGAAGCCCTAAGGAAGGCGGTCCCAAAATAGTCTGCACAGTAAGGCTTGTTCCATGTAGGGCCAATGTTTTTTCTTGAAAGGGAACAGTCCTGTCTCAAGACCCTGGAAAGAGAAAAGGTTATCTCATTTCGTATTATAACAGCCATTCTCATTGTATCCAGAATGCATGGTTAGACGGACCAGTCAACTTGATCAAATGCCTTCTCGGTATCTAACTATAGGATTACTGTGGGGATTTTCTCCTTCCCCGACTTTTCAAACAGATCTAGCACACGTCTAATATTGTCCAAGGTATGTGTGTTAAGCATGACCCTAGATTGATCTGGCTCTATTCAATATAATGTTAGAGGTTCAATCAGTTTCACCAGAACCTTTGTGAACATTTTTAGACTAAGTAATGAGATAAGCCTTTATGAGGCACCTACTCCTCTGAGATGGCTGATTTGTGCATCATGGTTCAGTTAAGTAATGAGGAGAATGGAGAGAGAGAGGGAGAAGGGGAAAGATGGCGTACAGAAAGAAAACTGGATGCTGGATAGTGAAGACTTAAGTCAGAAAACAGGGAACTTAGACTTCAAGGGGGAATGAGTTTGAAAACTCTGGGCTTAATCTTGGAGGGTGGTGTAAGGTATAACATTTAGTTTAGCTAGCACAAAAAAATATTGTCCTAGCAGAGTAATTTTTTTGTAAAAGAAATAAAATTTCATTTACATTAAGAAAATTTGCCTAGTAACTTCAGGAAGTCATATCACAGAAATCGCTGCTGGGAGAGAAGTGTCGCAGTTAGTTACAAGGTAACTAAATCTGTGTCTTCTAAAGATTGCCACTAGTCCAGGATACAGTTGTATGTCCTTACATTAAAGGCTATAGCCAAATATAGCATTTATTATTGTGTGTTAGGTGGAGTCATCTTGTTCAATAATTTACTTTTTTCGTTGCTTGCCACAGTGTGCGCAGCTCATTGCAGGTGATGCTTGGGCCAACTTAATCTATTATTGATCTGAGTCAAGCAGCGTTCACCTATTTCTTCGCCCATAGGTTCTGGGGAGATAGCTGCTCTAGTTTGCTAGTTTGATGCTTGCAAAATGGGCAGTGGCTGGGCAAGACTCAAGGCAGCCTGCAATGGATGGAGCAGAGAAAATAAAATGTTTAACCCCTAACAAATTTTATAAATAATTAATAAAATGTTCGTTTAAATGTATTAATCAACACTGTATGTGTGGGAAGGGTAATACGCAAGTGTATGTGCTGAATAATCTATTAACGAATGTCCGTGTGTCTAATTATAACATAAAAATAAATGCGTACTAATTTAAAATAAATGCATGATTTTGTGCTTCATAGAATAAATGTGTCGTTGCAAAAACAATAGTGATGGTAAGTAAGGAACAGCTTAAATGTTGCTTTCTGCTAGGTAATAACTAATTGGGGTACGTAGATGACGGGAGGGAAACGAAAAGGCTATTTTTCTCTATTTTAATTATGTTTTGTTTATTTCAAAATAGTGCTTCTAAAGTATAACCGAGTGGCGATATAAAATGGCTGCCAGTTAATGAAGTGCGCAAGTGCGGGGAAACACGTGACAGGGGAGAGAAGTTGGAGGAAAGCTAACTTCGTGATGTTGCTGAGAGGCTAGGATGCGAGAAACGGTCAAGGCTGATGTGACCTAATTGAACTGATAGTGTGCCGTGGTGATCAGCAAAGACCCGTGGGAAACCAGTTTAAGAGAAAGGACAATGCCTGCAGAGTTTTCGAATGTATCGAAAGAAGTTACAAATGTACTGATCGAAGCGGATGGAAACATGTCTTGAACTGTGAGAAAGGAAATGATCCAAGGACCATTGGATCCAAGAGAACTTGATTAAAAGAATGAATAAGATGACATGCATGGACCAATGAAAGAAAAGCGTGTTATTAATGTTGCAACAATTAGTTAGCAAAGTTAGAATTAGGGTATAAGAAGGCCTACTCTTAGTGGGAGGGGGTCACAGTCAGGAGCGGAGTTGGAGAGTCATGTTGGTGTTGGTGGCTTCCAGTGCTGGGTGGTCCTGATCGATCCATAACTGAGCGGGAGATGCTGAAAGACTGTTAGATGAGACGGGTTGCAGGTAGCTGACGCTGACGAGCTGAAGTTTCTGTTGCTGTCTTAATTTTCCAGTTGAGTATGAGAATCAGGTTATTTCTAATTCTTAAACTTAGGTTAGAAATCATTAGGCTAAATTTGGTAGGTAGGCAGGTAATTAGGGTTTTGCTTCATGACGAAAATTTCCTTTCTGCAATAAATTGATTATGCTTAATAAATATTTGAATTAATAATGAATGAATAATTGAATAAAAGTTTAAACTTTTTCTCATGCTTTTAAAATTATATAAAAATTAAGATTCTTTAAATCAAATGACTCAGTGGTTATTTTCCTAAATGATTGTGACATCAGTAATTGGTTATTGTTATTCAGCTGGTCTTAATCACTATGAACTAATTTTTTACATGAATGATTCATCGACAAAACAATGAGCAGGAATATCTTAAGAAATAACTAAAAGAAAGTGATAAGTTAAGGTAATAAGATATCCCGGCTCCTTCCAGCGGTACATAAATGGTGTTTTCTATTTAGTTCTCATGCTTCTCCTAGGAATATAGAATTTTGTAAAGGTGTAAAGGAAATCCAGGTGTGTGCGTGTGTGATAGGCGATGTTTATGGGCCCCATCGTCATGTGGATGTGAGAAAATATAGTTTGCCCCTGGATGACCTATAAGTGACCTAGGAGGAGAATAGTTTTTATTGTACGCGCTGCATCAGATTTCTTGGTAGCAGAGTTATGGTTTTCTATAGATTAGTTTAGTGATTATTGTTTATTGATTATTGATTTTTTTTTTTTTATGACTAACACTATATGTTGAGTCGCGTTATGTTATATGTGAGTTTTCACGCTTCTGGGATGTAGGAAGTGGAACACGTGTGGCAAGAGAAGTCACATGGAATTTGGTACATGGTCTGAATTCATTTTGGTAATAACACAGGTTGTGTTATGTTAGGGATTTTCTGTACGAAAAGTGTATAACTGAGATAGCAAATCACGTTTTCTTGTGAAACTTTGGCCTTAATTCTCAGGAGCCTAGTCTCCACATGTGTCTTATCCCCAGAGAAACGAGTAAATTGTTTGCTTGAAAGAAGGGTAAGGTAGAGGGAAGTGCTACTTTATCAGCGAGAGTAAATAATTCTGTGGTAGGGTAGAGGTAAGCGCTGCCTACTGGAAATACAGGATTCTTGTGTAAAAGGACAAAGCTGTCACTTTTGTTTAGCGAATCAGACTATGGAATTGTTTTAATTGTTGTAACTAACGGAGAAAACAGTGAAAAGAAAAATTTGCCGATAAATCTTGTAAAGGAGGGGTAAAAGAGCAGAAGTGACGTAGAACAGTGCCGCGCTAGGATTGGATAGTGCGCTAGTCACGTGAACACAGAGTCAGGAGTGACGTAGAAAAGTGCCGCGCTAGGATTGGTTGGTTCGCGGACGAAGGGAATTGTTCTGATTGGTACGTTAGTGTGAGTCGCGCTGTAATTGGTTGAAGTTCCGTACACAGAACAGCGTTAGCGTAAAGAGAAAAACAAATAGAAAACATGCCGTATTACGAGTATGAAAGGGAGAGAACGTCATGGACGACAAAATTAAAGAATTTCTTTAAGAAAGACAAAAAGGTCGTGACTAGAGAGGGACAAGTAATTCCTCCGCCGAAATCAGCAGCTTCACATATGATGCTGAAATACGGATATCATACATGCATATGGTTGGAAAATTGGGCAAAGTATACGAAGAATGATGGTGCTTTAGCTTTTCCTGAGAATGGTTCGTTTAGTGTAGCGGTTTTGCGAAATTTGCGAGAAAAGATGACAAATCTAGAACTTAGACCTAGACCGACACAGTTTGAAGCGTTGACAGAATGGGAGGATGAGATGTATGAGCGAGAGAGATTCAGAGGTTTAAGAGATCATGAGTTTATGCCTGGAAGAATGTGGGGAATAAATCATGAGGATAGAATAAAACGCTGGAGATGTGCTAACATGACAGGAGGTTTGTTTCCGGCTTTTACAGTTGAGGAAGAGACTAAGAGAAAACGGACTGAGAAAAAGAAACATATGGAGAGGGAGAAATATATGCATGAGAGCGAAACGGATGAGGAATTGCTGGAAGATATTTTAAATAGAAATCCACCTCCGTATCAGCAGAGTTCTACAGTGGTGACACCAAATGCGCCACTAATAGAGACTATGCGAAATAAAAGTCCGGAGAAAAGAATTGAAATAAATAGGTCACAAGATCAAATGAGAACTTCACAAAATGAAGGAATAGAAAGCGACAATGCAAGCGAATTAGCAAGGACAACCAAAGAACTAACTGAGAAGATTAGAGAATTAACGAAAAATATGGAAGCAGTTACTGTGCCTGTAACAATAGGTCCAGTAATACCAGTTTTTGAGAATCAGAAAATTGATGAGCGATCTTTAGTGATTCCCATGAGTTCACAATTTCAGAGAGAAAAAGAAAGAATGGAACAAAGTCCAAGTACAAGTAATTTGGCTAGTACTTACAGACCAAGTCCACCTACAAATTTGACTGTGAATGAGTGCAATGGTAGGAAAATGCATATGGTAACAGAATCTGCAACAGAAACCCCTGAAAAGAGTGGTAATTGGGTAGAACTAAATAATACACCCATAGGTCCGACTCCTGATGAGTTAAATGAGTGGATGAAGGCATTTAAAACAAAGGAACCAGAAGAAAAACCATTAGATGTAATTAGGTTAAAAATTGACATGGAAGAATTAATTCTAGGAACGATTGGTACAGAAAAGATAAAAAATTACCAGGATGATGAAATAATGTTTCTGTGCAAAAGTATTACATGGAGAGCAAAGAATTTACATGACAAACTAGAAGAAGTAGCCAGTGAAATTGGAATAGACTTTGCGAAAGTGAAAACGTTGCAGAAACCATATAGAGTAGACTTTTGTGAAAAGGATATTGAAAATTTGACCACGGCAGGAAGGCTGACACAGATAAAAGAGTTAATTGTGTTGTTGAGAAAATGGGGTGATGTGGACAGATGGAAGGTTAGATGGACGAAGAAGAATGAGAAAACTACAGACAAAGCTTCTTTGGCTTTTATGATAACTGAAAAGGAACCTGTTGCCAGAGAATACCCTATGAGAGAAACTCCAGGTGGTAGTTATGTGCATGTTCCCTGGACTAGGCAGGATATACTGTCATTTACCAATGACTTTCCGAAGCTAAGAGAGAAACCAGTTGAATGGTACCGACAAGTAGAGAGGTTTGTAAAGGTTTCAAAAGTGTTGTGGATAGATTTAGATGGATTATTTGACATAGTGGTACCAACTGATTTGTGGTCAGAATGTAAAATTACAGTTGACTGGCCAACTACAGAATATCCAAGAGATCCTAAGACAGGAGCTCCAGGTCCTGATGTGATGAAGAAGTATGATAAGGTGATTACCTTTTTGAAGAATAAGATACCTCCTAAAGAGACAGATTGGGTAAAAATTGATAGAACTACACAGGAAAGTAAAGAGTCTGTACATGCATACTATGAAAGGTTATTGTTGGTTTTCAAACAGTATAGTGGATATGAGGAGTTAAGTGAAAAAGATATGAGTCATTTCGTATACAGATTTGTGTTTGGGTTGAAACCAGAGATTAGTGAAATGATTAAACAGCATATGATTAATTGGCAGACTGGCACAATCGATGATGTGCTAAGGTATGCTAAGTATTGCAGTGATGATATTGAGAGTAGACAGCGTAAATTGAAAGAGAAGGCAATGTGGGCACAGGTGAAGGTGGCAGAAAAACAAGAAGCTCAATTGGACAATAATAATGGGAATGAAACAGGACAGAATAAAATGCGACCTAACATTGGTAAAGGGAAAGGTCAAGTGAGTCTAGAAGAGGCAAAGAAGAAATGGCCCTGTCATAATTGCGGAAAATTAGGGCATTGGAGAAACGAGTGTAAGTTCCCACCTAAACCTAATCCGGAAAATCAATCATTAACTCCACAGGTGCAGAATGAGGTAGTTGTTCAACAAAGTCAGGTGCCGCAACCACCATTTCCCAACACTGTTAGCCAGCAAAGATACAGTACAGAAACAGGATTCTACGGAGGAGAGCAGGTAACACAGTTGCCACGAGCAGCTAACATTTCTCAGTATTGGTTGCGTCAGAGTGAGGATGACTCGGATGAAAGTTTCTGACGGTGCCCAAGAGAGGGGAAAGAGTGCGTACTTGGCGCAACTCTAGAGGTAGATCAGTCTGGTGCCTTTGTGGATGGAGAAGTGAATGGTGCAAATGTAACATTCCTTGTCGATACTGGAGCTACCCGTTCTACTGTTAGATCAGTGGAAATTCCAAACCTTCCTCTCTCAGGTGAATGCATCCAAGTGGTAGGAGTAGCTAATCAGCAGATTAAAACACCACTTACTGAATTAGTGGAAGTAAAAATTGGTTCTTTTAGCAAAATGCATAAATTTGTAGTGTGCGATTGTAGTCCTGTAAATCTTTTAGGTCGTGACCTCTTGTGCAAAATGAATTGCACAATTTATTGTACGCCAGATGGAATTGGATTTCAGACATCAGATGAAGATGTCTTGTATAAAGTAACTTTGATGAATCAGGAACCTGAAATGAATGGTTTGTTTCCTGCATTTGATGCAGAAAAACTTCCAGAAGAACTAAAAATTGCAGTGAAAGAAAGTATGTGGGATTTTACAGGAGAAGATATTGGATTAATGAAAGAAGTTGATCCCGTAAAAGTAACAGTAAAAGAAGGAACAACTTACCCGAATACGCCACAGTACAAATTAACTCCAGAAATAATTGAAGGAATAACTCCTGTAATAAATAAAATGATTGAACAGGGAATTCTAAAAGAAATAATGAGCAGTCCATGTAATTCACCTATTATGGGACTGAAAAAGCCAAATGGAACATATAGAATAGTACAGGATTTGAGAAAGATCAACAAAATAGTTGTGCCCTGTTGTCCAATAGTGCCAAACCCTGCAGTAATTCTATATCAAATTCCACACGAAGCTGAGTGGTACACTGTGATAGATTTGTGTCACGCATTTTCTCTATTCCTTTGCATCCAGATAGCCAGCCATTATTTGCGTTCCGGTTCGGAGAGCGTATTTTGGCATGGTGCCGAATTCCTCAGGGGTATACAGAAAGCCCCTCAATCTTTAATCAGATCTTAAAGAAATCTCTGGAAGATTTGAAAATGCCAGAAAAGTCAGTGATGGTGCAGTATATCGATGACCTGTTGGTGGCATCGAAAACAAAAGAAGCATGTGTAAGGGATACAATTGCTTTACTGAACCATTTAGAGAAAAGAGGACATAAAGTGTCCCCTTCAAAATTGCAATTTTGCCAAAAAGAAGTTCAATATTTAGGGCATAAAATTGAGAAAGGAGTGCGAAAGATAGCGACAGAAAGAGTAAGAATGATTCAAGGAATGAGAGCACCAATGACGCAAAGAGAGGTAAGAATGTTTCTGGGAATGGTTGGATATTGCCGACAATGGATAAGTGGTTTCTCTTTGATTGCAAAACCATTACAAAAATTGACCAAGAAAGATGTAAGAGACCCTTTTGAGTTAAACAATGAAGAAATGAAATCTTTCAAAGAATTGAAAAAGAAATTGTGTGAGGCCCCTGCATTAGGCATGCCTGATTATGAGAAGGATTTTGAGTTGTACTGCAGTGAAAGAGATGGATGTGCGTTTTCAGTACTGGTACAAAAACATGGAACAATGAAAAGACCAATTGCTTATTTTTCAGCTGTTTTAGATCCTATAGCAAAAGCATTGCCCGGATGTCTGAAAGCAGTTGCTGCTACTTGTGTGAGTCTGGAACAAAGTGAAGGTATAGTGATGGGGTATCCACTGAGAGTATATGTTCCCCATTCAGTAGAAATTCTTTTGACAAGAACAAAAACACAGTACATGACACATAGTCGGCTGACTAAGTACGAAAAAGTAATCTTGAGTGCTGAAAATGTGACCATAGATAGATGCATGAATGTGAATCCTTCAACATCATTGCCAGATGAGGAGAGTATAATTGAACAAGACGAAGTAGATCATGATTGTCTGAACGTGCTGGAATATTGCACGAAACCAAGAGCTGACATAAAAGATGAACCGTTAAAGGAATCCGATTATGTCATGTTTGTAGATGGCTCATGTTTGAGAACAAAAGAAGGAGTTTTAAGCGCAGCTTACGCAGTGTGCACAGTGGCAACAGTGATGGAAGCGTCTTGTCTGAAAGGAATAAGGTCTGCACAAGTTGCGGAACTGATTGCTTTGATTCAAGCATGTAAATTAGGAAGAAATGTACGAGTCACGATTGTGACCGATAGCCAATATGGTTTCGGCATCGTACATGATTTTGGTCAGATTTGGTCACAAAGAGGTTTCTTGACGTCTGCAGGAACACCTATCAGAAATGGAGACTTTGTTAAAAAGCTGCTTGAGGCGATACAGTTGCCTAAACAAATAGCTGTAGTGAAGTGCAAGGCGCATAAGAAAAACGAAGATTACAAAGCCGTTGGCAATAATTATGCTGACGAGATAGCCAAATATTGTGCAGAGAACATGGTGTCCATGAACAAAAATAGAGAAAGGGAGCATATCTCTTCTCCTTTGCTTTTTACTAATACTGTCGAGACATGGGATGAAGTAAGACAGTTACAAGAAGCTGCAAATGATGAGGAAAAAGATTACTGGATAAAAGCAGGATGTAGAAGACTGGAAAATAATGGTGTGTGGGTATACAGAGACGAAAGACCAGTTATGCCTGATAGCATGATTGCAGACATGGCACGGATGTACCATGGACAAGCTCATATTGGGAGAGATGCAATGATCAGACTTTTTAGACAAACCTGGTATAACCCAAAATTCAGAGCCATAGCTGAAAGTCTTTGTCAAAGATGTCTTATTTGTCAGCAGTTTAACCCAGGAAGAAAGACGGTAGTGAGTCTAGGAACAATAGGACGAGAAGGAGGTCCGTTCACTAGAATGCAGTTAGACTTTATCGAGATGCCCCCTAGTAACAGACTAAAATATGTTCTAGTGGTCGTCTGTTTGTTTTCTCGTTGGGTGGAGGCATACCCCACTAGAAGGAATGATGGAACAACGGTGGCAAAACTTATGCTGCGGGAGTTCATTCCAAGGTATGGTTTTCCAGTCACGGTTGAGACAGATAGAGGAACACATTTTCAAAATGAGTTGATCCAATTAATTTGCGAAGCATTGAGTATTAAACAAAAACTACATTGTGCTTACAGACCAGAGGCTTCTGGGGTAGTGGAGCAAATTAATGGAACAATTAAGAACAGATTAGGAAAAATGTGTCAAGCTACAGGACTCAAATGGCCAGATGCACTGCCTCTTGTTCTGATGACCATCAGAAGCATCCCTGAAAAGAAAACTGGACTTAGTCCTCATGAGATGATCATGGGACGAGCAATGAGACAGCACAAGTACCTGTCAACAAGTTATTGACTATAACTGATGATCTAGTACTGGATTATTGCAAGGGACTGGCTGATGTGGTACGTTCTGTGTTTCATCAGGTTGGACCGGATGCGACCACTCTTGAAAGAAAACCAGCCCACGACTTGAATCCAGGAGACTGGGTCCGTATAAAAATCCACAGGAGAAGAAACTGTCTAGTTCCTCGCTGGGATGAACCACGGCAGGTAATCCTAGTGACAACGACTGCAGTCAAGTGTGCAGGAGTGAAGAACTGGGTCCATGCCAGCCACACAATCAGAGTTCAAGAACCTACTGATCGACATGTGAGTCGACGTCTGGAAGTGTGGGATAAAAGCTTAACGGCTGGGACAAGAAGGATAAGAGAAAGGGTGCCAGAACTTGAAGATCGACCTGAAAGTCGACATCTGGAAACCCCAACTGCGAGCACCTCTAGAGAAGAAGAGGAAGAAGAAGAAGAAAGAAATTCAGAAATTCCAGAACCTGAAGATCGACCTGTAAGTCGACATCTGGAAATATCTGACACAAGTTCAGGATCTGATGATTCAGTTGCAAACTGTGAAGAATTCCGAAGGAGAACTTGGGGTTATAAACCAATTAGAGAAGAAAGTGAGCAAGAAAATGATCTAGATGAACAACCAAGTACAAGTTATGGTGGAAATCCTTCAGAAATAATATTAATAGATGAAATAGGGAAAGAAGTACATAAAAAGTTAGAGAATCGAGAAGAACCCAGAGGAGCAATAGAGACAGATAGAGAAACAGAAGAACAGGGAAATTTGGAAGCAGAAAGGGAGGAAAACACCAAATCGGAAGAACACCGAGGAGGGATAGTAATAAGGGAACACAAGAAGGAGAAGACAGATCCACCAGTAGGAGATGACGAGATCATAAGTTTCAAAATAAGAGACAATAGTGAAACAGTTGAAACAGAAACTGAAGAGAGTGGAGAGGAGGAGAAAGCAAAAACTGAATCAAGAAAAAGAAACTGGAAATCAGAAAGAGAAGAAAAAGAAGGTGAAGCCAAAAGGCCAAGAAAAGGAGATAATTGGCCCAACAGCTATATAAGAAAATTGAGATATAGAATAATAAGAGCTGGAGACGAAAGTGCTGAACAAGTGAATGAGATAACAAGTCAAAAGGGACAAGAAAAACCCAGTGGAAAAAGATTACAAAAGTCCAAAAGAACAAAGAAAGTGAATGCAAAGTATAAGTCACCTGAGTGGCTGTATATCGCACTGACGGATTACAAGGAAGAAGAAAACACTCACGAGAACCAGAGACTAAGAAGTCGGATGGGAAAAGGTGAGATGCAACAAACCTGAAGTGAAGACTTATAGTGCTTCTGCCGGACATGACAATTTTACTGGATGTGACAAATCACCGGATGTGACAACGAAAGAATTCTGGAAAGAATTAAAAGAAAGTACCAAGCAAAGACTCTTTGAAAGCAGAGTGGCATTGAAGTCATTTCTGAGGTGTAGTGACACAATTTTCTGAAACTTAACAAATAAATAAAAGAAAAATGGAAAATACTAGGGATAGAAGAGATAAATGTGAGTTTATAAAAAGATGGTGTAAAATGTGCTGCTTTTGTACAGGGTTATTAATGACCATATGGATAGTTTTAGCAATCACAATTCCTATTAGTTTAGCTGTAATAGAAGCGAAGAATGATACTAAACCGGAAAAAGAAACTAATATTAAAGAACCAGTTATTTTAAGAAGTAGTGCAGAATTACATAAGGATAAGTCAGTAACAGACTTTTCTAAAAATGTTTTTACAAAATTGTTGTACGAATATGTAGAGACAATGGATGTGAGAGACTGTTATGTTTGTATGCAGTTGCCTGCATCAGTGTCAGAAGGTGTGACTTATCATCACCTACCTCTAACTTATGGAATAACATGTAGTGTAATAGCAAGTTTATTTTATAAAACAGGTAGATTAGAATCTTATTATACTGATATAGATAAGATTTTTGCAAACATTCCAGTAGTACCAGAACTTAACAAAGTAAAACCAGCAAAGGTTTTAGGAGAATTCTTTTTAGAACATAGAAAATTAACGTTAGAAGAAATAGTTAGTAACAACCTTACCTGTGAGTTAAAGAAAGAAGAAAAGGTATTTTTAGAAATGGTTGAAGAAAGAAGGATGAAATTTCAAAAAGAAGCAATAAAAGAGGAAGGAACACATCTATGGACGTTTGAGGAAGGAAATCATGAAGGGAAAAAGATAAATGCAGCAATGACATTAGATTGGCCGCAAACAGGAAAGTTGTGTATTAGGAGAAATAAGACAGTCTATGACAATTACTTTGTAGGTTCCAGTATCTGCCATGACAATTATCAAATTCTGGGAGGTTGGGGATTCAAAGGTGGAAAAGATCCAATATTTCCAGGTATCTATTATATTTGTGGGAATAGAGCTTATTACAGGTTACCGGACCATTGGTATGGAACTTGCTATGTAGGCCTGGTCTTTCCAAAAATCTTTCATATGGACAGAGAAGAAAAAGGAACATACAAGATGATTAATAGCTTTACACGTAGAAAGAGGGAAAGTTTTTCAGAAATTGTAGGTGATATTTTTGGAGCGTTAATACCAGCAGTGGGAATATCTTTGAATGCATTTAAAATTCGGAAGTTATCCACAGTAGTAGATCGTTTGTCTACAGATACTGCGGGAGGGTTCTTAATGGTAAATACCGAAATGGTTGCCATGAGAGCTATGGTGATGCAAAATCGGCTTGCCCTTGATATTCTTTTGGCAAAGGAGGGTGGAGTCTGTGGGATGTTGAAAGTCCAACATTGTTGCACTTACATTCCTGATAAAAGTGAAAATATACAGAAGTATATTACGAATATTACAAATTTGCACAAAGAACTAGTTCCACTGGAGGTTGAAAGTGTCTTGGGAAAACTTGGTAGAGGGTTTTCTTCAGTAGCAAATTGGTTGACCAGAATGAGTAGACTAATGATAGGGAAAGTTATAATAATAGCAACTGTAGTAATACTGTTAGCCATGGTGTTGAAAATAGTAATAACGTGTATAAAAAGAAAAGTAAGACAAAATAAGATAAAAAGAAATAACAGAATAATGAAAGAGAGAGAGAGAGAAATGGGTGAAATTGAGTTAGAGAAAATGAAAGAAAGCATGTATAAGGAGACAAGAAGACAAGATGAAAGAGAAACAGATGTGTAACTAACAAAAGCAAAGGATGAAAGACATATACTGCCTGAAAAAGAAGTATAACTTGGGTTTTATGTGGTGATTAAAAATCACCAAAGGGGGAGTTGATGGAGCAGAGAAAATAAATGTTTTAACCCCTAACAAATTTTATAAATAATTAATAAAATGTTCGTTTAAATGTATTAATCAACACTGTATGTGTGGGAAGGGTAATACGCAAGTGTATGTGCTGAATAATCTATTAACGAATGTCCGTGTGTCTAATTATAACATAAAAATAAATGGGTACTAATTTAAAATAAATGCATGATTTTGTGCTTCATAGAATAAATGTGTCGTTGCAAAAACAATAGTGATGGTAAGTAAAGAACAGCTTAAATGTTGCTTTCTGCTAGGTAATAACTAATTGGTGTACGTAGATGACGGGAGGGAAACAAAAAGGCTATTTTTGTCTATTTTAATTATGTTTTGTTTATTTCAAAATAGTGCTTCTAAAGTATAACCGAGTGGCGATATAAAATGGCTGCCAGTTAATGAAGTGCGCAAGTGCGGGGAAACACGTGACAGGGGAGAGAAGTCGGAGAAAAGCTAACCTCGTGATGTTGCTGAGAGGCTAGGATGCGAGAAATGGTCAAGGCTGATGTGACCTAATTGAACTGATAGTGTGCCGTGGTGATCAGCAAAGACCCGTGGGAAACCAGTTTAAGAGAAAGGACAATGCCTGCAGAGTTTTCGAATGTATCGAAAGAAGTTACAAATGTACTGATCGAAGCGGATGGAAACATGTCTTGAACTGTGAGAAAGGAAATGATCCAAGGACCATTGGATCCAAGAGAACTTGATTAAAAGAATGAATAAGATGACATGCATGGACCAATGAAAGAAAAGCGTGTTATTAATGTTGCAACAATTAGTTAGCAAAGTTAGAATTAGGGTATAAGAAGGCCTACTCTTAGTGGGAGGGGGTCACAGTCAGGAGCGGAGTTGGAGAGTCGTGTTGGTGTTGGTGGCTTCCAGTGCTGGGTGGTCCTGATCGATCCATAACTGAGCGGGATATGCTGAAAGACTGTTAGATGAGACGGGTTGCAGGTAGCTGACGCTGACGAGCTGAAGTTTCTGTTGCTGTCTTAATTTTCCAGTTGAGTATGAGAATCAGGTTATTTCTAATTCTTAAACTTAGGTTAGAAATCATTAGGCTAAATTAGGTAGGTAGGCAGGTAATTAGGGTTTTGCTTCATGACGAAAATTTCCTTTCTGCAATAAATTGATTATGCTTAATAAATATTTGAATTAATAATGAATGAATAATTGAATAAAAGTTTAAACTTTTTCTCATGCTTTTAAAATTAAATCAGGACCAGCAGAGACCCATGGGCCCTCACGCTCCTTGTCAGCACCATCCAGTGAACAACAGGTGCAATGGTGCCAGCGGAGTTATACAAGCCACTGAGGCTTTTCGTTAGTGCAGGTAATCACTGTGATTCTCACTCGGGCTGAGCAGCTTTTCAGGCTTTGGGTCATGACAGTATTGGTCTCACCAGACTTCCTCATGACAGTGTAAAGAATGCTGGAGTTTGGCTTTGGTGTGAATTAGGAAGGTTCTCCTCCCTTATCATGACCTACTTCCTTCTCTTACATCAGGGTGTAGGAGCAGTTGGTCTAGTATTGAGTCCTAGGGTAGACCAGGGCCGGACTGGGAACCCAAAGCAGCCCTGGCAATTGTGTTGGACCAGCCGCCTATGGCGGTGCAAGTGTGAAGCACTGCTGCTTTTGTTACTGGGGGCCGATATTGCAGCACCGCTGCAAAACCGGCCCTGTTAGATTTGGGGGTCTCTAGTTGGCATAGGTAGGTACCTGTGACAAATAGGGACCCTTGCGTCTAGTCAGGGTAAGGGGCTACACTCCTAAAATAACCCCTGCTCACCCCCTTGGTAGCTTGGCACGAGCAGGCAGGCTTATCTCAGAGGCAGTGTGTAAAGCATTTGTGAACACATACAGTAATACAGTGACAACACTACAGATGGACACCACACAGGTTGTATTATAAAAATAGTATTTTTATATAGACTTAACACAAGATCAAACGACAAAAATCCACAATACTGTACTCAAAAATAGACTTTAAAATGTTATAAAATAGCTCAGTTCTCTCAAGTTGTAAATGCGACACTTTACTCTCAATGCACCTTGAATGCGTAACGCAAAGAAAACAAAAGGGTTGCAGGGAAGGTGATGCATCGGTTCCTTACACGCAGGGGAGTGGATGCGTCAGTTCCTTACTGCTGCGCAGGGGAGTTGATGCTCGCTTCCTTACTGTGTGGGGAGTTGATGCGTCGGTTTCTTACTGCTCTCCGGTACGAGGCGACAAGATGGCACCTCGATGCGATACTCTTCTCCGGTGCGATGCGAGAAAATGGCGTCTTGGTTGCGATGCGACAACTTTGGTGTGATGCGTGCACGCCCGATGGCCGTGCGGCGACTCGATGATCTTTGGAGCCGCGACAGGCCCTGCGACGCGCTTCTCCGGTGATGCGACGATGACCTCTGTGGCAGCGTCCCGCTTCTCCGGCGATGCGCCGCGCTTCGACGAGATGATGACAGCGGCAGCGGCGTCTCGCTTCCTCAGCGATGCGATGACAGTGGCAGCGGCGGCGACACGCTTCTCGTCGTTGCGTCGCGCTTCCAGTTCCCAGCGACACGAAGTCTCTCAGAAGGCCCAGCACAACAGCAGGCACTTCAATTCCCAGCAAGGGAATTCAGGGGGGAGCTGGTTGGTGAAGTCTTGTATCCCTGAGACTTCAGGCAGGAGGCAAGCTCTAGTTCAAGCCCTTGGAGATTCTTCTTCAAGTTGATAGAAAGCACACTCAGTCCTTTTCTCCTCTCTTTGGTAATGAAGCAACCACTGCAGGCCAACCCCCAAACACACAGCACAGGGGTAGTCTCCTCCTTCAGCTTCCTGGTTCTTCTCCTCAGCAAAGGTTCGTCTTCATTCCCAGAAGTGATCTAAAGTTCTTGGGTCTGGGTCCCAATATTTATACTACTTTTCTCTTTGTTCTCTGAAGGCAGAGAGGCCTTTGCCTAGTCCAAACCAGTTCTGGTCAGTCCTGGAGCACTTTGTTTACAGGACTCCTTCTCTTCCTTTGACAGTGCAGGCTAGGGACATCAGACACACCACAGGAGGTGGAGCCAGCATTGTGGAGGAAAGGCACAGCCCTATTCAGGTCCCAGGTGCAACTCCTCCCTCCCATCTGCATGCAGATCTCTCTATTCAGCTCTGTGCTGACTCACCCTGTCTCCTGGAATCCCCCAGCCCCTGTCACTCAAACTCCAGACAAGGAATACACAACCTAGCAGAGGCAGGCTTGGATAGTTAGGCAAGAAAATACCTACTTTCTAAAAGTGGTATTTTCAAACACAGAATGTTAAAACCAACTTCACTAAAATATGTATTTTATCATTCTGAGTTCAGGCATACTAAACTCGAATTTCTACCTGGTTCCCTGAGTCAGTTAGGATTATAAGATGTAATAATCTAACTGCCCATTCTGGCCTATGGGGAACAGGTAGCCTTGCAATAGTGAAAAACGAAAATGGCTGTAATTCACTATTAGGACATGCCACACACATCAGGGCATGTCCTACCTTTTACCTACAATGCACCCTACCCTTGGGCCTACCATAGGGGTGACTAATATGTATAAAAGGGAAGGTTTAGGGACTGGCAAGTGGGTGCACTTGCCCAGTCAACATGGCAGTACCAGACTGCACACAGGCCCTGCAATGGCAGGCCTGAGACACACTTTACAAGCTGCTCCGGTGGGTGGCACAACCAGTGCTGCAAGCCCACCAGCAGTATTGGATTTACAAGCCCTGGGCACACGCAGTGCACTGTACTAGGGTCTGACAAGTAAACCAATCAAGCCAATCATGGAGTCACTAATCCATACATCAATTTACCATAGGGAGCACTTGCACTGTGGCACTGAACAGCAGTGGCACAGTGCCCAAAAGCATCTAAAACCAGCAAAAACATAAGAGGCAACAGCAAAAAATGGAAGGGAGACCCACGCCAATGGTGCCAGGTCTAACACGTGTCCCCTCCAGCTGAAATGTGGGGAGAACTACCCTACCTCCTGGGAGTTCTCATCACTAAGGCGGAAAAATCTGGACAGACCATCAGCATTGGCGTGTTCTGTACCAGGGCGGTGTTCCACCGTGAAGTCCATCCCCTGTAGGGATATGGACCACCTCAACAGCTTTGGATTCTCACCCCTCATCTGCATCAACCATCTGAGGGGCCTGTGGTCTGTCTGAACCCGGAAGTGAGTCCCAAACAAGTATGGTCTCAACTTCTTCAGTGCCCAGACCACAGCAAATGCCTCACGCTCAATTGCACTCCACCTCTGTTCCTGTGGAAGTAACCTCCTACTGATGAAGGCTACAGGTTGGTCTAGGCCCTCTCCATTAATCTGTGACAAAACAGCCCCCACACCATGCTCTGAAGCGTCTGTTTGAACAATAAACTCTTTTGAGAAGTTGGGTGCCAGGAGCACGGGCGCCGTGCACATGGCAGTCTTCAGGGCATCAAAAGCTCTCTGACAGGTGTCAGTCCAAATCACTCTCTTGGGCTGCTTCCTGGAAGTCAGCTCTGTCAAGGGTGCAACAATGCTGCCATACCCCTTGACAAACCTCCTGTAATACCCGGTGAGTCCTAAAAAGGCTCTCACCTCTGTCTGGGTCTTGGGGGGTTCCCAAGCCAGGATGGTCTCAATCTTGGGCTGTAGGGGCGCCACCTGGCCGCTCCCAACCTGGTGTCCCAAGTACACCATGGAACCCTGCCTGATCTGGCACTTACTCGCCTTGATCGTGAGGCCTGCTCTCCGCAGCGCCATCAACACTTCCCAGAGGTGGCGCAGATGTTCTTCCCAACTGGCGCTGAACACTGCAATGTCATCCAGGTAGGCAGCACTGAACTCTTCCAGTCCAGCCAACACCTGGTTGACCAACCTCTGAAAGGTGGCAGGGGCATTCTTAATCCCAAAGGGCATAACCCGGAATTGGTAGTGCCCATCTGGTGTGGAGAATGCTGACCTCTCTCTTGCCCCATCAGTTAAGGTGATCTGCCAGTACCCAGACGTTAAGTCAAACGTGCTGAGGTACCGGGCAGCCCCTAACCGATCGATGAGCTCATCAGCTCTGGGGATGGGGTGCGCGTCAGTCCTGGTGACTGAATTGAGCCCTCGGTAGTCCACACAGAACCGCAGTTCTGGCGTGACACCCGGTGCGGCAGCCTTTGGGACCAAGACCACTGGGCTGGCCCAAGGACTGTTAGAGGACTCAATCACCCCTAACGCAAGCATCTTGGAGACCTCCTCCTTGATGCAAGCTCTCACCCTGTCAGTCACCCTGTAAGTTTTGTGCTTGACAGGAGGACTGTCCCCAGTGTCTACATCATGGACGCACCAATCAGTGACACTGGGAATCAGGGAGAACAGGTCAGAAAACTGTCCCAGCAACTGGTGACAGTCTTTCTGTTGCTCTGGGGTCAGGGTGGCAGAGAGGTTCACTCCATCCACTGACCCGTCTCGCTTTGTTGCAGACAGGAGGTCAGGAAGAGGGTCAGTCTCCTCCTCCATTCCAGCATCTGTTGCTAGGAGCATGCCCACTTCGGACCTCTCTAAGTGGGGCTTCAGACGGTTGACATGCAGGACCCGCAAGGGGTTCCTGGGAGACCGCAAGTCCACCAAGTAGGTAACTGGACTTTTGCGCTCCACCACCTCAAATGGTCCGGTCCACTTATCCTGGAGCGCACAGGGCTCCACGGGGGCCATGACCCACACTTTCTGACCAGGATGAAGCTCAACCAGAGTGGCATTCTGGTCGTACCACCGCTTCATCTTCTCCTGGCTGGCTTCCAGATTCGCCTCAGCGAGTTTTCTGACTTGCCTAGTTTGGTTCCTGAAGGCCAGCATGTAGCTATATACATCCTGGGGAGGTTTCCTGGGAGATTGCTCCCAGCCTTCCTTGACCAAACTCAAAGGTCCTCTCACTGGGGGTTCATAGAGAAGCTCAAAGGGACTGAACCCTAGAGATTTCTGTGGCACCTCACGGTATGCAAACAGCAGGCATGGTAAGAGGACGTCCCACTTACGCCTCATAGGTTCCTCAAGACCCATAATCATGCCTTTTAGGGTTCGGTTGAATCTTTCAACCAACCCATTTCCTTGGGGGTGGTAAGGAGTGGTGAACTTATAGGTTACACCACACTCCTGCCACAGGGACTTCATATACTTAGAAATGAAGTTGGTACCTCGGTCTGACACCACCTCTCTGGGAAACCCCACGCGGGAGAAAATCCCCATCAGTGCACGTCCCACCACGGGGGCCGTCACTGTCCTGAGAGGGATGGCTTCCGGGTACCGGGTGGCATGGTCCACCAAGACCAGGATGAACCTGTTGCCCATGGCTGTCTTGGGATCCAGAGGCCCCACAATGTCAATGCCCACCCTTTCAAAGGGGGTGCTGACCACAGGGAATGGCTGGAGAGGAGCCTTGCGCTTCCTCCCACTCTTTCCACTTGCCTGGCAAGTCTGACAGGTCCTGCAATGAGTGTCTGAACTCTTGCACATTTGGGGCCAATAAAAGTGGGTGACAAGCCTTTCAAAGGTCTTGTCCTGCCCCAAATGTCGTGCTAAAGGCACCTCATGAGCCAGCTCCAGTAGGAAGGCTCTGAAGCGCTGGGGTACCACCAGCACACGGGCTGACCCAGGCTCAGCAACCTTAGGCTCACTATACAGGAGACCATTCTCCCAGTAGATCCATTGTGATCCAGACTGATCACCTGCTGCCTGGTTTGCAGCCTGTTGCCGCAAACCCACAAGAGAAGGGCACTTGTTCTGCTCCTCACAGAACTCTTCCCTGGAGGGACCTCCTTCTTGCTGCCAATGGGTCAGCTCTGGCAGGTCTCCCAGTTCAGCAATCTCTTCCCCGGTAGGCTCCAGGGCATCCCCCTCAGGGTCTGTCTCCTCCTGGGCCGTGGGAATCTCAGGGGCCGGTTTCCCATGCCCCCTACCTCTTCTCTTTAAGGCAGGCACCTGGGCCATTTTCTCAGGCTCCAGGTCCTCTTGAATACCCTTACTGGCTGCCATAGACGGAGTGGTCACGCAGGCCCACTCAGGCAAACCCAACATCTCTAAATGAGCTCTTCGCTCCACCTTAGCCCAAGGGGAGCTCTCCAAATCGTTACCTAACAGACATTCAACAGGCATGGCTGGCCTCACAGATACTTGAAGAGTCCCTGAGACCCCCCCCCACTCAAAGGGAACCTGTGCCACCTTGCAGTGGCTCTCTGTGTAGTCAGCGGCAACAACTGGGTAAAATGCATTGGGGACTACCTGCTCTTCAGACACCAGTCGACAACTGACAGCTGTCACACTGGCTCCGGTGTCTCTAAGAGCTTCCACCCTCTTGCCATTGATGGTCACCCACTGCCTGTATTTTTTAGTGTTATCAGGCAGCTGGGTCCTAGGGACCACCTCACATTCTCCTAAAGAGACAAGGGACATCTCTGCGGGACCCCACCCACCTTGGGCACCCATCTCCTCCCCCAGGGCTACACTAGCCAAATGCCGGGGTGTTGCACCAGTGGGTGCTGTCTTCCCATACAAGGGACATCTAGTATCATAAGAACAGTGGCCTACTAGACCACACTTAAAACAGGTCTTGGGCCCCTTGTGAACAGGCTTATCTGTCGGGGCCACTGCCTTCTTCTCAGGGGAGGCTGGGAACCTTTCCCTTGGTTCCCTTGGGGATTACTTTGGGGCCCTTTCTGGAACTCCCTCTGTTTACCCTTGTCCCCCCACTCTTCTGCTGGGGACCCTGCCCACCTTTGGCGAAGTCTCCCACATGACCCTTCTGGACCCGGGTGCTCACCCAGCGGTCCGCCTCCTCAGCAAGCTTCGTAGGGTTAGTCAGCTTGCTATCAATAAGATGCTGGCGTAGCTCTGGAAAACAGTTATTTGACAAGTGCTCCCATGCAAGCAAATCATAGAGCGCCTCAAAATTATCCACTTTGCTACCCTTCACCCAACCATCCAATGCTCTGCAAAAGAAAGACACATATTCCACCCAAGTGGTAGACTCCAGTTTTCTACAATTTCTAAACCTCTGTCTGTATAACTCTGGGGTCAAACCAAATCTGGACATTAGGGCTCCCTTCATGTGGGTATAGGACATCTGCTCCTCTGTAGGCAAATCCAACAAAGTGTCCCTCCCATCACTAACAAAGTGACCCCGCTCCCCAATCCTTCTCAGGGATCCGGTGGGCCAACATTGCAACTTCATAAGCCCTAAACCACTGACCAATATCCTCATTCTTGTGGAAATCTTTAACTACATCTTTGGGAATGTAGGCTCTTGCTTCTACATGCACTGGCGGTGTGCTGCCACCAGAGGGAGGAACCTCTAAACTTTTGGCCTTGAGTTCCAATTCCCTCAATCCTCTCTCATGCTCAAAATGCATTCTCTTTTCCTCTAAGGCTAACTTCTTCATCTCTAATTCCATCCCAAGCTCTATTTTCTTGCTCTCTATGTCTTTCTGACCATCCATTTTGAACCTAGCTAACTCCAACTTATGCATCCTCTCCTTTGCTGTGTCCTCCAGCTCTCCTGGGGACAATCCCTTGGAAGAAACACTGCTGCCCGCCCCTGAAGGTGCTTTCCCTCCAGTTAGGCCCACTGGCCCCTCAAGCTGCCCATTTAAATCCTCTGCCTCCATTGCTGGCTCCTCAGGATGCTCACTGGCATTCCTAGATTCTACCCAGGCCCTCAGCGCCTTCTGGTAATCCTCTTTCCTGGTGAGGCCTTTCACAGAGATTTTAAATTTCTTGCACAAAGCTTTGAGATGAGGCACAGTGTAAGTATCAATTCTCTCTTCTTCCAAAACAATGTCTACAGATACTATGGATGCTGACTTGCTCATGGTAGCAAAAAGACTGGCAGTTCTGAGGAATAAAAAATAGAAAAGAAGTTCCAAGGAAAAATCCTCTCAAAAAGTATGTGGTTGCGTTATGGTCTGCACTCACTAGTAGTGTACACCAATCACTGTATATGAATCACAAATGCAAGTCCAAATCCTCACCGCTGACCACCAATGTTAGATTTGGGGGTCTCTAGTTGGCATAGGTAGGTACCTGTGACAAATAGGGACCCTTGCGTCTAGTCAGGGTAAGGGGCTACACTCCTAAAATAACCCCTGCTCACCCCCTTGGTAGCTTGGCACGAGCAGGCAGGCTTATCTCAGAGGCAGTGTGTAAAGCATTTGTGAACACATACAGTAATACAGTGACAACACTACAGATGGACACCACACAGGTTGTATTATAAAAATAGTATTTTTATATAGACTTAACACAAGACCAAACGACAAAAATCCACAATACTGTACTCAAAAATAGACTTTAAAATGTTATAAAATAGCTCAGTTCTCTCAAGTTGTAAATGCAACACTTTACTCTCAATGTACCTTGAATGCGTAACGCAAAGAAAACAAAAGGGTCGCAGGGAAGGTGATGCGTCGGTTCCTTACACGCAGGGGAGTGGATGCGTCGGTTCCTTACTGCTGCGCAGGGGAGTTGATGCTCGCTTCCTTACTGTGTGGGGAGTTGATGCGTCGGTTTCTTACTGCTCTCCGGTACGATGCGACAAGATGGCACCTCGATGCGATACTCTTCTCCGGTGCGATGCGACAAAATGGCATCTTGGTTGCGATGTGACAACGTTGGTGTGATGCGTGCATGCCCGACGGCCGTGCGGCGACTCGATGATCTTTGGAGCCGCGACAGGCCCTGCGACGCGCTTCTCCGGTGATGCGACGATGACCTCTGTGGCAGCGTCCCGCTTCTCCGGCAATGCACCGCGCTTCGGCGATGAGATGATGACAGCGGCAGCGGCGTCTCGCTTCCTCGGCGATGCAATGACAGCGGCTGTGGCGGCAATACGCTCCTCGTCGTAGCGTCGCGCTTCCAGCTCCCAGCGACACGCAGTCTCTCAGAAGGTCCAGCACAACAGCAGGCACTTCAATTCCCAGCAAGGGAATTCAGGGGGGAGCTGGTTGGTGGAGTCTTGTATCCCTGAGACTTCAGGCAGGAGGCAAGCTCTAGTTCAAGCCCTTGGAGATTCTTCTTCAAGTTGATAGAAAGCACACTCAGTCCTTTTCTCCTCTCTTTGGTAATGAAGCAACCACTGCAGGCCAACCCCCAAACACACAGCACAGGGGTAGTCTCCTCCTTCAGCTTCCTGGTTCTTCTCCTCAGCAAAGGTTCGTCTTGATTCCCAGAAGTGATCTAAAGTTCTTGGGTCTGGGTCCCAATATTTATACTACTTTTCTCTTTGTTCTCTGAAGGCAGAGAGGCCTTTGCCTAGTCCAAACCAGTTCTGGTCAGTCCTGGAGCACTTTGTTTACAGGACTCCTTCTCTTCCTTTGACAGTGCAGGCCAGGGACATCAGACACACCACAGGAGGTGGAGCCAGCATTGTGGAGGAAAGGCACAGCCCTATTCAGGTCCCAGGTGCAACTCCTCCCTCCCATCTGCATGCAGATCTCTCTATTCAGCTCTGTGCTGACTCACCCTGTCTCCTGGAATCCCCCAGCCCCTGTCACTCAAACTCCAGACAAGGAATACACAACCTAGCAGAGGCAGGCTTGGATAGTTAGGCAAGAAAATACCTACTTTCTAAAAGTGGTATTTTCAAACACAGAATGTTAAAACCAACTTCACTAAAAGATGTATTTTATCATTCTGAGTTCAGGCATACTAAACTCGAATTTCTACCTGGTTCCCTGAGTCAGTTAGGATTATAAAATGTAATAATCTAACTGCCCATTCTGGCCTATGGGGAACAGGTAGCCTTGCAATAGTGAAAAACGAAAATGGCTGTAATTCACTATTAGGACATGCCACACACATCAGGGCATGTCCTACCTTTTACCTACAATGCACCCTGCCCTTGGGCCTACCATAGGGGTGACTAATATGTATAAAAGGGAAGGTTTAGGGACTGGCAAGTGGGTGCACTTGCCCAGTCAACATGGCAGTACCAGACTGCACACAGGCCCTGCAATGGCAGGCCTGAGACACACTTTACAAGCTGCTCCGGTGGGTGGCACAACCAGTGCTGCAAGCCCACCAGCAGTATTGGATTTACAAGCCCTGGGCACACGCAGTGCACTGTACTAGGGTCTGACAAGTAAACCAATCAAGCCAATCATGGAGTCACTAATCCATACATCAATTTACCATAGGGAGCACTTGCACTGTGGCACTGAACAGCAGTGGCACAGTGCCCAAAAGCATCTAAAACCAGCAAAAACATAAGAGGCAACAGCAAAAAATGGAAGGGAGACCCACGCCAATGGTGCCAGGTCTAACAGGCCCCCAGTAACAAAACCGACCCCCACTGCTGCAATATCGGCCCCCACCCTTCCAGCCTCTTTAGGGAAATGCCCGATGCCCACTATGGCCAGTCTGGCCCTGGGGTAGACGATCATAGTTGTTTGTCTCTGATCCTAGCATTCCTAAACACAGGCGTGTGAATCTTTTTCCAAGACAAAGGTGAGCACCAGATACGACAAAAGGCCAGCTCATGTCAATACACTGGCAGTTGGTCTAAAACTAATTGGCCACTTAAATTCAAAGGTAGCTCCTAACTTTTGTAGGGAGCCAATCACGTCTATGGACCTTATTTAGAGTGTGGTGGATGGGATACTCCGTCAAAATGTGACGGATATCCCATCTGCTGTATTGCAAGTGCCATAGGCTATATGCACTTGCGATACGGCAGACTGGATATCTGCCACATTTGTGACAAAGTATCTCGTCTGCAAACGTTAAATAAAATCTTGTGTGTATTTACTTCAATTGTGCCATAGTTTCATGGAAAATAAGCTGCAGAAGAACTATCATTCTTCTTTGATAGGGATTCACATGACCTCAAGGCAATCAGCTGTTGTTGCTGATCTGTTGCCTCTCCAGCAGAAAAAGACAAACATGCAGGGGATGGTGAGGTTACCCATCTGTTTGTGTAAGTGTGCAACTTAGCCTATGCTTTCGGCCAGAGTCATTGTTCAAGTGTTGCCCCTTCGAGACATCAGATTGACCTGATGTAACTGGGTCAACCTAGGTAAAGAAAGTACAACGGATCCTTCCTTCTTCATACAGTGGATGTGAATTCAAACCTAGACACATAGTCTCTGCTTTACAATAGTTTTGTCAGGGAGAGGGAGAAAGGAAAGAGCAGCTCAGGGATACAGAATGCAGATGGAGAGGAAGCAGATCTGACTACCACTAAACTCTATGGAGCACCCTACAATCTTTAGGACAACACTACATGGATAAGTACTGGGAGAGCCGGTTGGTGGTCTCCTCCCACTGGTGTACAGGTAAAAAGGCCTCATGACTATTACTCAACTGTCACCAAACATTTTTTCATGGTCTGGACATGGGTAAAGAAGTAACCCATGTTAAAAGGATAAGGAAAGAACATGGGGGTACCCCTGTCACCCAGCAATATCTAGCAGACCAAATCATGGCAGGCACTTAGAGTGTCAGAGAACTCGTGTCACGAGGCTCCTACACAAGAAGTCATACTGGGTGGGTCAGAACATGAAATTGAGAGCTTATGAGATGCAGAAGGGGGTTTAACCCATGAACACTGCACACAAATGGATCTTTTGTGGATATTCTGAGAACATGATCTTGCTATGGCCCTTGTGCACTAGCATCCCAGCGTTAGACTTTCCTTACACTGTTGATTGTATTTGGCAGTGATGAAAACCTGAAGCTGCTTAGAGCATTTTAGTGAATTCTGTTTCCACTAGAGCATCTCTGAGATCCACCATTCAGCTCCAAATTCACACCTGTATAAAATATGTTGAACAATGTAAATAATTTCTGATTTAATACTGAGATTTTCCAATTATCCTCGAATTTTCTTAAAATTAAATTCTTTGAAATCTGATCCACTTTATTTGAGGATATGCCATTAGTAAGTTATACTTGGGGTGGAATGGGCAGCGAGGCCAAGATGGAGGACGCACTCTAGAGAGGCTCCGCTCACCTTCCCCGTTATCCAGCAATAATCCTGGCCAAATCTCACCATCCGTTCACCCAAAATACCCCGTCCACCTCCTGCAGTGGTTCCCTGCTGGCCGCTCCTATTATTAAGCGGATTGCCCTCCTGCAGCCCGGACTATGGCAGGCGGTGGACTGAGGCCTATGCCCTCGCGGAGGCAGACTGAGGGGGCTGCTGCAACTACCCTTGCTGTTGATACAGTGGTGTGCTGATGGATGCGCCTGGCCATTCCCTACCTGGTTGGTGGCTCGCCCACAGAGGCCTTTACTTCGGCAGCCACTGAGGCCCTGTGGTGCTGACATTGCACACCAACCGGGCGCATTGAGACACGCTGCAGCACTGAAGCTTCTCCCTCACGCGAGCACGCGGCCTGTGCCTGGGGGCATTGTTGGTGGACTTGCTGCTACCTGCAGTGATCGCCCTAGCCAAGTGAGCCAGACGGCCGCAGGGCTGCTGCCTTCCTGCCCCCCTTGACTACGCGAGCTGCTGGGAGCCCAGAGGCCGTATCTTGCCTAGACTCGGCTACAGGGAGCTGGCTGACTGCTGTGGTGTACTGGGGCCCCTGATCCTTCCTTTACATTGACTGCCCCCCTCTCCGCTCCTGGCTGAGAGCCAAAGTTTGCATGGCCCTTTGCTTCACCTGGGTGGCCTGTGATGCAACAGCAGGTGGTGGCACGGCTGTCGGATCGGACCTAGGCCCCCGTTGCTGGTGACTGTGCGGCGCTGCCCGTGAGACGGTTGTTGGGCGTGCTTCACCTAAGCCCATGCATGCCGTTCAGGAAGCTTTCCATCTGTTTTTATACGGCCCCTCTGAGTCAGCGTGTTTGGGGGCTGGATCAGCCTAGTCTCCACCGCTGCCTGCACTTTACACGAGGCCCTGTGCAACCCTTTTAGGCCTATGGTCCACTCCTGCTGACTGGACTTTGCTGTTTTGCCCATCGCTGCTGCCATGAGGATCTGGCTGCAATCGACCTGCGGCTATCTGTGTGGCAATCTGGGTCTGGCAGCTGGTCGGGGACCTCCTGAAAATGGGCGTCATCGTAATACAGCCGATCTTGCCTTGCCTTACTGACATACCATCTTTCCTTTGGTCCACACCTACGCAGTTCCTTAAGACACCAGGCTCACCCCTCCTCTTTTTCCACCTGTGCTACCTTTATGAACGGTGTATCCTGGACACTTCAATCTGCTTACATTGCTAGTATCTTTCAGGTTGCCACTGAGCAGCGATGATATACAAGGTGATCTATTTTGTCCTCCTGCAGCACTGAGTCTGCCTCCTATGTATACGGCTGTACTGGCTCTTTGAAACACTGTGCATCCCACTACGCTGAATGCAGTTGACTGTCTGCTTCTGTGGGTCGGGCTCCTTGCCCCCCGTTCCAGTGCTTGGTGCTACCCCACAGCTAGTGCCGGATCCTCTACTGTACAGCGCTCTATTGCTCTCACCTGGCTTAGCACCCCTCCTACACCCTGGCACCTATTGACTAGGGCTGGGCTTCACTACGCCACTCAAGTGGATACCTGCAAGAGACCATCATGCCGGGCAAAGTCTTAGGCACCCTCACTTGCAATGCGACACTTGTGCTCTACCATTCAGGGCACTCCTTCATGCCCTTTATCGGCCTCTGCCATGCCTGCCAAGAACACACCATTTTTGGATTCCCATGACCATGCTGCATCATTGGGAGACAAGCTAGACACTGCCCTGGCGGCAATTGAGCTCTCTAGGACATCCTTAGAGGTAAAATTGACAATGTAGCTACAGACCTCATGCTGACCATCGAAAACTCGCAGACAGGGTTACCTCGGTGGAACAGACACTCACAGATCTTCAACCGAAGTATCAGCGCGTGGACTCCTCCATGCAGACAATACTGGAGCGTATCGACGTGCTGGAGCGGAGGGCTGAGGATGGGGAGGGGAGATACAGGAGGAATAACATCTGCATTGAGGGCCTCCCGTAGGAGGCAGCGGGGCAGGATGTGGTGTGCTACATGGAACAGTGGTAGCGGGACCTGCTCACCCCGCATACCCTCTCACAGTATTTCTCTATTGAAAAAGTGCACCGCATCCCCGCACCGAGATCCCAGCAATGGTGCTCAAGCTGTTGCACTTACGCGACAGAGACTCCATACTGCGTGAAACCAGAAAACTGGCCGAGTTTAAAGTGGACAATACACACTTCATGTTTCTTCCTGACTACACTATCGCGGTGCAGCAGCAGCGCAGATCCTTCCTTGCAGTGAAGCGGCGACTCCGCAAATTGGATTTGAACTATTTGCTCCTTTTCCCGGCATGCCTTCAAGTGGTCGCTGATGGAATCACGCACTTTTTTCAATTTTCCGGATGATACTTGGCGCTGGCTGGAGACCCATGTCCCTCATGCTACCCGAGGGGCTCGGTCTGCCACTCTGGAGGGTCGGGAGAAGGTGGGCGGTTGCCGCCATCACTACCGCCCTAGATTGCAGCAGTCCCCAACTCCCAGGGCTGCCACTGACCTGGAGCAGATCATCACAGATCGCTGCAGTGCTACAACAAGCCGCTTCTCTTACAGAGGTGACACAGCATTCAAGCCCTGGCGAGGACTTCCTCCACTCTTCAAGCAATGAAAGCTCTGTTGCCACTTGGCCCTCCTGAGTGGTCTCCGGGTCCCCCCACAGATGTCACTCTGCAGACATCTGACAACATTATTTGACCCACTCGCTACCCACTTGATTTCCTCTCAATCTAAATGTCACATTGTTTGGATTGTACATGCGTGACCTTGCTTTTTTCACTCTACAGGTGTCTCTCGGTCCGGACCGCTATGTCCCTTTGGGGTGACTCACCCTGCTGCTTTGCACCTGCAGCAGGGTTAGGTTCCAATGACCTTAACTGTGGTCGCTTACTCTACTGTATTGGCACTTATTTCTGTTTGTAGCCAGGGGATTGACTGCCTCTTGTGTTTTTGCTCCCCCCCATACAGGGATCTTATTTGTTGCCTAAATGTTAGTCACAGACTCGTTTGGGTGGACACTCGGTTGGTGTACTGCTCCTATAGTGTTCATTGTTTCTTCCTCTTCTTATTATGTTCTCTCGTTTTAGTTGGAACGTACTATATGGCCCACTCATTCCCACCCCCGCTATCTGCGAAACACTGCCTTTGCATACACCAGTAATTTTCACTCTATCACTGTTGTCCCGTCAATACCTTGACCGTCCATGACAGTATGACATCCATTAAAATACTAACTTGGAATGTCCGCGGTATCTATAGCCCTGCATGCCGCTATGACATCTACTCTTACCTTAGACTCCACTCTGTCCAAATCGCACTGCTGCAGGATTCCCATCTAGCACACCAAGAAGCAGTTAAATTACAGCTGCACTGGCGTGGGCAACTCTATTCCACTGATTGTTCCTCCTATGCTCCTGGCACATTACTCTGGGTTAAGCCGGGAGTCCCATTCGTGTCTGACGAGGTGGTCACAGACCCAGAGGGTAGATATGTCCTTGTCAAGGGTAGACTGGACGTCTGCCACATCCTGGTAGGCAGCATATATGCTCCCAATACTGATCAGGTGACATTCTTGCATTCCCTCTCAGGGGTTATATCACGCTGGAATGGAGTCCCGTGACTGCTTGGGGGTCATTTCAATAGCGTATGTGATACTAATTTAGACCGGTCATCCCCCCCACTGTCCCATACAGCTGCCACTTCAAATGCCCGGGTGCTTCATACTTGGGTGCAGAATTAGGGCCTCACTGACATTTGGCGAGAGCGAAACATGTCTGTCAAGTATACTCTTTCTATTCTGCTCCCCATTCCTTGCCTGTAAGGATAGATAGGCTTATGGGTACATTAGGACTCACCCTATGTGCCACCTGCATCGATTATCTGGGCTGCACTCACTGGGACCATAACCCTCAATACTTGCAGCTCCCCTGGGAGTCGGGTACCCCCTGATCCCCAACTGGCGCCTTCAACCAGCAGCACTGGAAGACCCACCTTTCTGCTCCTCTGTTGCCACAGCCATTGAGGGATTCTTTGATCTTAACACTCATTCCACTGATGCACGGTCCACTGAGTGGTATGTGTTTAAGGTGACACTCCGGGGACACTGTTTAGGGCTGCGCTGGAACATACGTCGACACTTAGATACTGACATATAGCTCATTTAACGCAAGCTCTTGTGCCTGGAGCGTGCCACTGTGGCTGACCCAACCGGCGGTTCCCAAATAACGGAGGCACAGCGTGAGCATGCAGCGCTCTTAGAACGGTTGAGATGCCACAACTATGCCGCCCATTCAGCCAAAACACATGCCACATCTGATACAGGTGGCTCGCTCCTAGCATAGCTGATACAACAAGATCGACCCAGTTACCCTATTGTGGCATTGCGCTCCATTGCTGGTCCATTACTATACACCCAACACGAAATTAATGCAGAACTGACATAACATCATACCTCCCTTTACCAGTCGATGACCACGGCTGCCTCAGAAGATATTCTCTCTTTTTTGACTGCTGTGCTCCTCTTCAGCATCATGCATGAACAGAGGGCAGAATTAGAAGACCTCTTCATGCCCTTTGAAATTCATGAGGCGATACGAGCATTAGCGACAGGCAGGACCCCAGGTACTGATGGATTGCCTGTAGAATTTCACAAAGCCTCTACCGCACAGTTGGTACCCCACTTGCAATCACTATACGTAGAGGCTCTAGAAACCTCCTGCCTTCCAGTCTCTCTTCGGGAGGCACTCCTCATCTCCTTGACAAAGCCGGGCAAAAACCCTGAGCCCTTGGGTTCTTACAGGTCATTAGCATTGCTAAACACGAACTATAAAATACTGGCAAAAATTCTGGGGGATTGCCTGGGACCGTTGGTTCTGAGGTTGGTGCACCAGGATCAAAACTGGTTTGTTCCGGCTCGCGCGTCCTCGCTTAACCTGCGGCGATTTTTGACGTATTATGCACTATGCCCCACTTACATGTCCTTATGCAGGCTGCATGGTCCTCGATTTGGAAAGGGCCTTTGACTCTTTGGAATTGCCCCACTTGATCGCAGGATTACCCCGGTAGGAGACAGATTCCCGAGGTTAGTCCGCTTACTGTATACCCAGCCGTCAGCCAGAGTCAAGACAGGCTCCCTTATCTCCGCTCCCATCCTTATAAGACGGGACACGTGCCAAGAATGCCCACTCTCTCCTTTTCTCTTTTCTCTGGCGGTGGAGCCGCTGGCAGCTCACCTGCAAGCACACAGTGATAAATGGGGCATACCATTAAATGATGGGGTCCGCTCGGTCTCCTTTTATGCGGATGACTTACTTATCTACCTGAGGGATGTTACTTCTATTTTCTCTGGCGGTGGAGCCGCTGGCAGCTCACCTGCAAGCGCACAGTGATAAATGGGGCATACCATTCATTGATGGGGTCCGCTCGGTCTCCCTTTATGCTGATGACTTACTTATCTACCTGAGGGATGTTACTTCTATTCCTGATGGGATCCCTTACACACTCTGCCAATTTACTGATCTCTCGAACCTGAAAGTCAATTGAGCTAAATCCTGCCTCTTCCCATTACCCCGACCACCTCTAACCAGGACATCAATCTATTTGCAATCCCCCTTACATGCCAGCAAATACATTTAGATACATGGGAATCCAAATCTATCATTCACCTACAGATTTGTTTGACAGAAACCTGACACGTGCCGTCACCTCGCTGTGTGCTCAGATGGCCTTTTGGAAGACATTACCTCTGTCGGTGGCGGGCAGAGTGGCTCCGCTCAAGATGGTAGTGCTACCTCGTCTCCCATACTATTGTGCTAACCTACCCCTACACATCAGCTCCTCCTTTTTCCGCTCCTTGAAGATGTGATCAGGAACTTCATATGGAACACCTCCAGAAGCCGGGTGGCACTCGCCAAGCTTTATCAGCCAACGGACCATGGGGGTCTAGCAGTGCCCAACTTCGAGCAATACTATTTGGCGTCCTAACTCCAATGGGTGGCATGCTGGTTTGCCACTTCTCACTTAACTGACACTGCCACACTATGGCCTGCCTGGAGTCTAACCTGTATCTGTCAACTATTTCACCCCTGTGCCTGACCACTGCCACCCAAACCCATGCTTCTGCTGGTTGCACATCACTGCTTTAGGCCCAGCCTTTATCTCACGAGGCAGACTGTCCCTCATGCACCAGGGTAGACATGGCTTGGCAGTTCGGGCTGGACTGTTCCCATGAGGCACAGGGTCAGACTGATTTGCATATGGCCATGTCTGAACTGGGGTGGTGGAGTGAGCTAAAGAATGATGATGGATTAAACCCAGATCAGTTGACTGGGGGTGAGTGTTTGATTTGCTCAAGCGCTCCCTCCATCATCCCCTTTGGTATCGCTTTGTTCGCCCTAAGTTGGCAGGGTATGCCCAGACGTGGGTCCCTTGCTCACTTTGCCACTGGAGTCAAGCTAGCCTGGCTGGTGATGGCTGAATAGCCAGAAACCGGTCCCAGGATGCTTGTTTCCGGTCCAGGGAAGACATGGCTTGGCAGTTCGGGCTGGACTGTTCCCATGATTCACAAAGAGGCCAGACTGATTTGCATATGGCCATGTCTGAACTGGGGTGGTGGAGTGAGCTAAAGAATGATGATGGATTAAACCCAGATCAGTTGACTGGGGGTGAGTGTTTGATTTGCTCAAGCGCTCCGTCCATCATCCCCTTTGGTATCGCTTTGTTCGCCCTAAATTGGCAGGGTATGCCCAGACGTGGGTCCCTTGCTCACTTTGCCACTGGAGTCAAGCTAGCCTGGCTTGTGACGGCTGAATAGCCAGAAACCGGTCCCAGGATGCTTGTTTCCGGTCCAGGGAAGACATGGCTTGGCAGTTCGGGCTGGACTGTTCCCATGAGGCACAGGGTCAGACTGATTTGCATATGGCCATATCTGAACTGGGGTGGTGGAGTGAGCTAAAGAATGATGATGGATTAAACCCAGATCAGTTGACTGGGGGTGAGTGTTTGATTTGCTCAAGCGCTCCGTCCATCATTCCCTTTGGTATCGCACTGAAATCATGTGGCAACATGGGACCAAATTATGTGGTAGGGGTTACTAGAGTTTGAGGGGTTTAGCACCAGAATATCGTTGCCAGAATATTCTCTGACATAAATATCATATCCAATGGAGTTAATAATGAAAAATCTACACCTACAGGGCTGATAATTTCGTAAACGATATTTATAGCACAATATTTATGTCAGACAATATTTCGGATTAAAGCATTCTGACATACAACCTCAAGTGGCAAGAAAAGGAAAATTAAGCTGCACAAAGTGGACATTCAGTGGGAGTGTTAATTTGCTATTTTTTCATTTTAACACACATTAACACTCTCCAGTCAAACGTTTCAACTCATTACTACCAGTTTAAATCCCCAGTACATCAACCAGTAAAGGAAATATCGCCAATTAACCTTTGAAAAGGGTCTGCCTCTGCAGGGTGCCTTGTGTGAGACATTTTGTTTTTACTTTGAAGCTAGAAAGATTTTTTGCTGAACTTTGCAGATAATGCAGCAGAGGGCAGTTTATCTGGCAAGTACATTACATCCATAAATGAATGGAAAACGCAGCAGCTGCAGAACCACATAATTCTAGTCGCCCAAGTCAGGCACTCACATCCACCCTCAGTGCTGGAAATAGGTCAGTGCCTGGCGTCAAGACTCTACCAACTCCTGAGTAAGTAAGTAAGTAAAGAATTTATAGAGCGCACGAATGCCGAGGCGTCTTGGCGCTAGGGTTTGCAAAGAACGCAAGAGAGACCAGGAAGTGCTGAATCATTCCTGTGTAGGGAATAGCCAGGATTTGACCATCTTCCTAAACAGGGGTCTGGTGGATTGAAGCCTAATATGGGTTGGTAGCTCATTCCAGAGCTTCGAGGCTCATTATGCAAGGCATATACCTCCCCATCTTGCCTTATTGATTTTAGGAACCCGAACCAATGCTTTACTGGCCGATCTAAGATTCAGACTGGGGGTGTACCACTGAAAGAGTTTCTGTAGGTCCAAAGACCCTCCACCATAGAGTGCTTTATGCACTAGGCATAGCACCTTAAACTCGATGCGTTGCCTGACTGGAAGCCAATGGAGCTTCCTGATGCTGCTACCCTTGGGGTTACCCCCTCACTATGCGATTGGATTCTGCGTATTGATTTTAGGTCATTCTAATACTGAAGGCATCTGTGAAGCATACTGCTTGAATTGACCTATTCATGAACGCCTATTTATTTTAATTTGACTATGTTAATATTACTGTATCTGATCATTATTGCAAGTCCAAATTTCTGCTGAAATAAAATGTATTAAATCGAGATGACTGTCTAAGCTTCCATTGGCTTTTTGGAGACGAAAAGTAATAAATCCGATCACTAAGTGTAAATAGTTTAATGCCATCGAGAGGAAAGGGCTTACATGACAAATACGGATGCCAGCCAGCAAATCCCTCTGCCTTCCTTTGGCCAATCCGAATAGCGCAGATGGTGTCACTGGAATTTGCAGAATTCCAAAACCCAGCAGGGGGAATGGAAGGACTGATTCAGAGAGGTGTTGAAATCAAGTTTAAAATGACTTCTGGGCCTGCAACGTGAGAAATCATGATGTAAACACAGCACTGTTTAAGAAATCTTACTTCCATGCTAACATTTTTTGGGCATTTTTACTTTCTTTGAACTTAAAAATGCTCAAGAGTGTTAACTGAAGCATTGTGACCCAATGAAATATTAAAGTGCAAGCATACAGTGATCAATAAATGGAAATTAGAGAAGCGCTCTTGTTTTTTATGAGATACTTGCCAGTTGGCGTGACCTTGAAAGTCTTTAGGCTGAGCTCAAACTCATGTCTCTGCAACTCATCCCCAATCAAAAGTGACTGAAGCTTGCACTCTCCACCCTGTGTGCTGCCCTGCGATTGGAGGCGCAGGCCAGGACATCTATAGTTGATGCTGTCATGAGCAGTGCTTAACTGGTTCCAATATTTTTTTTTGAAGTCTACACTGGTGCTGCAGAACGCCTGGGTTGTCGAGGTTATCGAGGCTGCCAAGTCTTGAGTCCCTCTGGCCTCTTCCACCACCCTACACTTCCTGGGGCAGATTTACAAGCCCCCTGCGCCACCAGTACGTCACTTTTCGTGACGTACTGGTGGCGCAGGGGGCTGCTCCATATTTACAAGGAGAGGAAAAGCCACCCTGCGTGACTTTTCCTCTCCTTGTAAATACGGCCCCTTCACACGCAGCACTTTGCGGTGAAGGGGCGTTCCATGGGTGTTGCTGTGGGTGTTCCCACGCAACACCCATGGAACAAGACACATCTCCAGAATTACGAGAAATCGTAACTCTGGAGATGCGTTTGAAAGCTACGCCACCCTAGAGGTGGCGTAGGGAGCGCACCGAGGAGAAATGTTTTAATTTCTCCTCGTTTTACCTCTTTCAATGCGTGCTGCATTCTGCAGCACGCATTGAAAGAGGAAAATGGTTGTAGTGATTGTTTTTGTGCAGGAAGGTTCCCTTCCTGCACAAAACAATCTATCCACGACATGAGCATCCTTGCACCATGGTGCAAGGGTGCCTGCGCCTGGCACATGGCTGCAGTTTGTGGGCCAGCGCAGGGGAAGCACAAGGATGCGACATATTCTTGTAAATATGTCGCATCCCTGTGCTTTCCAAACTAACGCAGCATGGCGCAGCAAAATGACTTGCTGCACCGTGCTGCGTTAGTTAATTGTAAATCTGCCCCCCTGTCTCTTTATCTCACTCTTGGAGATTCTTTTACATGCGTGCTTTCCCCCTCTGTCTTTGTTTTCCCATCTTTTTCTTCCTCCTTTCCTCCTTTTCTGCCTATTCTCTGTTGCTCTGGGGTCAAGTTTGATGATAAAAAATAACCTCTAGTCCACAAAAATGTGTGCCGGTGTCTGCCACAGGCAACCACCGCCACAAATTAAGCATTGGGAAGGATCATCCCATCCGACACAGGCGGTTTCTTCAATTTTATCCCTTTGTCTAATCCTGGATGTTTTCCTACCACCAATCAGATCAGGGAGAAGTGAAGACTCTCCTCTAAGCCTGCCCCTTTTCTACTTCTCAAATATCCTTAGGAGATTTCACCCACTCACCAGGATAGATTTGCCCCTGACGGTTGTCTATACTTTATCTCTTCGTCTTTCCCCCACTACCCTTCCATCTCCGGTCTCCATCTTACCCTAGTCATGTGTTCTACAGAGACCTTCCTTGTGAATTTCTTAGCTGGGCACCCTCTAATCTCCTCCCACGGATTCTTACCTGGACCGCCTTAGTCTTGAACCTTCTCCTCAGCTTCATTTTGGAGAGTCTGGTCTTTGTTCTACGCTCACTGAAAAATGACCATGCTGAACCCATATTCATAACTCTAACAGGGGCTTAAATATCGATTTGGCAGCAGGTGCAGTGTCACCAGGGCCCAGGGATGCGAGGGCCCTCACTGCACACCAGTTATGACAATCTTTTAATACATAATCAGGATTTGGGGGAGCCATATGCCTTGCTTGCATTAGGGTCCATGGCATGGTTGCTACACCGCTGAACTCTAAAGCACCGATTTACTACAATTTTGCAGAGGCGCGATGATAGGCAACACAAATGCTGGTTTTGATCAAGGATTTTCAATCCAAAAGTTGACAAGAACCCAGCACTAACTGGCCTTGTGTCGCGGAATGCAAAGTCTCCACGTAACGGGGGAGGAACAGCACAAACACCCATGAGATTCAATGCCAAAAACAATGTAAATGCACTTTACGTGATTTTTCCACAAGTAATATGTTTGATATTATCACATATTAGGTCATTTGACCTTAAGCAGTCATTTGGATGGAGTTCACAGCTTGTGAAACAAAAAGTCGCCCAGGCGTACTCAGGATCTCCTCTGTGGTCATGTGCACAAATTTATGTAACCAACGAAACATTTCAGCATTTCCCATAGCATCCGATCAGTGCTAAATTTGAGCTGCTGGTTGCTCGTGGGGGCCACCAGCACTCATTTTTGGGGACCGGCACTTATTTTTCCTCATTGCCCGCGCTTGAAATGGATAAATAGAAGGTACCTGCTTGTTTCTGAGAAGTGCCGGTACTCAACAATTAAAAAAGTATTACATTTCCTTGAGAAGTGCAGGTACTCTCCTTCCCAAAATAAAAAAGTGCCGGTACTCCGTACCGGACAGTACCAGCCCATTTAAAGCACTGCTCATCACGCACTTCCCATGAGCAAGAGAGGGAAACAAACAATGCAGAACGACGGATGACGAGATAAAGGTGTCACAAAGTGAGATAGCAGGGACCGTCAAGAGTGAGATAAAGTGGCAGGGAGTGTCTGGAAGTGGATTAAAGAGGCAAGAGGTGGATCCCAGGCTTTAAGTGGGATGAAAAAAGCAGGAGGTCTCTAAAAAGGACACGGCCGATGTAATTTAGGGTGTGACGTAAATATGGCTAACTAAATTGATTCCCATAGTGTGCCACCGAACCAGTATTTTGGTTTCTCGCTGTGCTTTATGTTATTGCATCAGATATATAACACAACTGAGGTACTCTTAAAACCAGCCAGGAGTACTGGCTTTGTCAATGGTTATTAGCTGTTTAAAATAAATGAGTAACAACAATGATTTAGTTTAAAATAATTAATATTGAAAATGTTTCAATTCTGATATTTGGAGACTGTGAATTAATATTATTCAGGCCTGTGGAAGCGGTAGTGGTCTACAGAGTGTCTCAATCACCCCTGTATGTTCACTGCATGTTAGACATGTACACCATTTTCCTCTCCACATTTCCTCCATCTACATATCACACACGTCATCTTTCCTCTTCAGCACCCTCTTTTCACTATCTTCTGAATGTACAGTTCGAATCAGCTTCACTTCACCACCCCCAAACACACAATGTACCCACTCACCTGTAAGCACTACATTTTCTATTACTTGTCAATATTTTGACAACTATGTACCTCCTTCACACCCATTTGTACAGAATCACAATTGCCACTGGAATACTTGACCATTGCTCTGTGCACTCTGCAGAGAGGCCAAGGATTGAATGTCCATTTATTCTGAGCATCTTTCTGAACCAGTGTGAGAAACCTGCTCTGCCTTCAGCCTCAACTTCAGAACGCTCTATTGTGACCCATTATAAACACCCAGAGGCAACTCATTTCAAAGTATGCACTATACACAAGTAATACACTACCTGGAATAAAATATAGAAATACAATGTAGGATATTGGGTTATTGGTTGAGGGGGTGAAACCCTACTCCAGCAGCAACCACAATTCTTGCCAGGGTGAAACACAAGCAAACCCCAACTTAACTTGTGCTTAACCCTCTGGTAGCTTGGCACAAAAGCAGTCAGGCTTAACTTAGAGGCAATATATAAAGTATTCATGCAGCACACAAACAGCAATAAAGTGAAAAATCTCACACCAATTTAGAAAAATAGAGTATACTATAATAAATTATTTGAGACCAAATGACAAAAATCCAACTGGTGAAACTGGAGATATGCAACTGTAAAGATTTAGTAGAAATCAAGCGCTAGGAAGCAAAAAGCACCAACTGTGGTTATCTGGTCCCTGGAGCAGTTGTGGCCGGCATGGCTCGCGGGTGGGGGGCGGGCGCGGGGGTCGTGCGGGGAGGGGGGTCACGAGGGAGGTCACGTGGGGGAGGGGTCACACGGGAGGTGTTATAATTTTTAAATAAAACATTTAAAACTTACATTGAGGCCGGGTCCTGTGTCTTCTCGGCTCCTGCTCTCCTGCCTCCGACAGGAACAGGAAGCAGGCAGCCCGGCTCCCTCCCCCAAGCCAATCAGAAACGCTGCAGTGCAGCGTTGTGATTGGTCTGGAGCGCCATATCACGGTGCTCAGCCAGGGGCTAGCGGGGTGGGCATGTTCTCCATGCAGGCTACATTGCAGCCTGCATGGAGAAGGGCAAAGTGCGCATGACCGATTTGGGTGGCCCGAGGGGGCCAACCAAATAGTCTTTGTGAACTCAGGATTGGGCACACCACTCCTCTCCCACCCGCCCGCCAAGCAAACATAAAATGGTAATAACTAAAAGTTATTACCATTTTATGTTTTTGCTTCTTGCACTGCGAGAAAGCAGTGGGGAGATGCTCCTCTGCCATAGCAGAGGAGCCGCTGCTGCCCAGGAGACTGGATCCAAGACACAACCTGAGGCTGACCGCAAAGGAGCACGTCCCAAAAACAATGAGTTCAGTCCATTGAAAGTACCTTGTAGCCTAGGCATTGAGATTTGAAGTTGACAAGCTGCGTCACACTGGGCTGGAGTCTATGGCAGGCAGTGTCGTGCTGCGTGGAGATGTGTCAACGTACAAGAAGCTTGTTATCTCCCTGTGGTTTGAACAGGGGCCAGCCAACTGACCTTTGGAGATTTCCTGGAGTTCTGGGTCCACATAGGCAAGCTGGATTCAGCAAGGCAGCTCACAGCAGCTAAAGGGTCCTTGTGCAGTAACAGCAGGCCTTGGGCAGCAAAGCAATCCTTGGTCAGTACACAAGTCAGCTGGGCAGACTTCACAGCTGCGCAGTCAAGTTGAAAAAACATGCACAATAGTGCAATAATCTAAGCAGATAAAGTCAGTTAGCAAAAGACAATATTAAGATCATTAAGCTTAATCATTAGAAGTGGAAAAGAATTCATACAATCACCCTGACTGAGGAGGAATTAATAGAATTAGGCATGAGGTACAAGCCTACAACCATAAGTTCATTCCTAGGGTAGTTCGAGGATCAGTTCATTCCTAGGACAGTGATGACCTTCTAAGGTCAAAGTTCGAGGTGACTAATTATTTAGCACAGGTGGGAAACTTGCATAAACTTGTACTTTTTTATCAGAATTGACCCTTTTTTATTCCTCATTTTATTCCCCTCAGTACTTGAACAATTTCACTATAAGCCAAGTCCACTCCTCCAAGGCCTGGAATGCATCAGTTCCAAGCCTCGTTTTCTATTTCATTTCCCCCTTTTAAATACACCGCTAGAGTGTGCACGCGCTCTTCTGAGGCAGTGAAGGTTCTTTCACTCGTGCAGCTTGGGAGGATTCTCTCCCTGATGCGCCCTATTATGCGGTACTCCAGCTACTCCCCCAACTGTGGTTATCTGGTCCCTGGAGCAGTTGCGGCCGGCATGGCTCGCGGGTGGGGGGCGGGTGCGGGGGGCGGGTGCAGGGGGGTCCTGCGGGGAGGGGGGGTCACGAGGGGGGTCACGTGGGGGAGGGGTCACATGGGGGTGTTATAATCTTTAAATAAAACATTTTAAAGCTTACCTTGAGGCTGGGTCTTGTGTCTTTTCGGCTCCTGCTCTCCTGCCTCCGACAGGAACAGGAAGCAGGCTGCTTTCATTATTACCCTTGAAATTGCCCAATTGAGCGGGGTGTTTCCAACCTATATCCTTGCTGACTGTGGCTCCAGGATCAAGCGGCCACACACCACGTTTGCTGCCATCAGGCATAGAAGTGAAGCATCGCCTACACCAGGCAGCTCGTAGCTCGATACTAGTATCTTACTCTTTGTAAGTCCCCTATTTCTTGGGACCTTTTAATTTTACTGCGCCTCACTCTTGGCACCCTAATAATTATGTTCTTTGCCTTATTACAGGCTATTCTCTAAGTAAGGTATTCCTTTATATAATTATTTAACCACCAGGTGAGCATGCTGAATTTTCTGCGTGCTACATATGTGCTTGTGTACTCTGAAGCCGTCTCTACCTTCAGGTACCTCCCTTGCTTTTAGGATACTGCTAAAGTATACACCTCTTTCCTGAAAATAGGTCCTCATTTTCATCCATCCTTTCTCCTTTTTTATTTAGGATGTCCCTGTAGCTCCTTAGTTCTGATGAGACCTTATTTATCTAACCAGGGGTTGAAACGTTGTTAACATGTTAGTGTAACAGACAAACAGGAAATGTATCTGTTTCCCCTGTTGAAAATGTAATTGTAGCACCTTTTTACGGTTGTCTGTTACTGTGAAAAAAGCCTTTATGTATCTTTGGATTGTAGCAAACATAAACTGTTTTTGGTTTTGACATTGGGGACACATTGCACCAAACTTTTTATTGTTACTGTGATTGTTTCTTTACTTGTGCTGTTGTGTTGAGATCGGTTCCATGTTTAGATAAAACATTCTTCTCCTAATTTACTAATTCATAAATTTATTAATTCTGCTATTATTTATATAAGTTATTTTTCATTGATTTTGTAAACGATACTAGTGTGAAACATTGTTGCCTGATATTTGTTTATACTCACGTTTACATGGGTTAAAGGGTTGCTCCTGTAGCATTATATGATTGAACTTTCTAAAAGTGGCATTTTCAGAATTGTGGCTTAAAATCTAACTTACCATTAAAGAGGATTTTATGTTACAATTCTTTAGACACCAAACTCAACATTTATACTTGCTCCCAATTGAAAGTTATCACTTAATAAATGTAATAAGGTAATGTATTGTTATCCTATGGGAGAGGCAGCCTTGCAATAGTGAAAAGTGAATTTAAGAGGTTTTCACTACCAGAACATGTAAAAGTCAAAAGTACATGTCGAACATTTTAAATAGACAGTACTCTACCCTGTGGGCTGTTTAGGGCCTAAACTAGTGGTGACATATGTATTAAAAAAGAAGGTTTAGGCCTGGTAAAAGGTTTATTTTACCAGGACATAATGGCAGTTTAAAACTGCTTCACAGGCTGCAGTGGCAGGCCTGAGTCATGTTTAAAAGCCACTTGAGTGGGTGGCACAATCAGTGCTGTAGGACCACTAGCAGTATTTAATTTACAGGCCCTGGGTACAGGTAGTAACACTTTACTAGGGACTTAAAGGTAATTTAGAAGTGCCAATTTGGTGTAAGCCATTTTCACCATGTTTAAGGGAGACAGCAAAAGCACTTTAGTACTGGTGAGCAGTGGAAAAGTTCAGAGAGTCCTAAAAGCCAACAGCAATGGGTTCAGAAAAAAGGAGGGTGAAGGCAAAAAGTTTGGTGGTGACCATACAGAAAGGGCCAAGTCCAACACACAATAGTTACCAGTCTTAGAGAATGCAATATTAAGTAAAATGTGCAATATGAACAGAAACCAAATTGCTGACATGGATTAACTAGACGTTTTTTTACATTAATTGTTGAAAAATAGATCTGTGGTTTTTGCTATTGCAGTTAGGGACATGAATATAGGAAGCGACAGGGACCTGTTTTAATGTCCATTTTTAATGACTACCGGGTCTGGGACCCGGAGGGACCCGGCTCATTTAAAGCCGGGGGTGGGACTAAGATTACGCAACCGGCAGCCAGCATTTAATTGCACCGGCCGCGGGCGCCTGAGCAGAGCTCTGGGCACCGGCACTCATTCTTTTACAAATTAAGGACTGCATTTAATAGATCCTCAAACAATCGGCAAAGGAGAATAACCATCGGTGCTTTGAAGTGGTGTCTGAGCAGCATCCATATGTGCTAGACAATAACTAATTCCATAACTGAGAAAGTGATGTTTTAACAAAACAATTGTCCTGTTCACTTTTTCATTCATTCTTTTCACTTAAATGCCCCTGGCAGAAGCATCACTTGGGGTAAATAATCAGGTCAACAATGTAAGGAAAGGGGGGTGAAATTCTCGTAACTTGGCTTTTGCCGAATTATGCAAAATTCCACAAAAATTACAACAAAGTCATGTGAAGTGCGAAACCAGCATTTAGCACAATATTTTAATGTGAAATGCTTCCTTGCATCTGATGCATTTTGCTCTAAAAAGGCTAAAAAAAACAAGTGTCAGGAAAAATAGCTGTTCGCGACTAGATTGTTTTTGTTGTGCTACGCTAAAATTTTGCTTCAAACACGGCGTAATTATGCCATGTGGAATAATGGCATAATTTCAGGAATGTTGAGTAACAAGCAAGCAAAATTCACGAAATTACACAAGCTAGGTAACAGAAAATTCTTCGAAGCCCTGGTCTTCTCCATTTGCTGCAGTCGATACCACTGTGGAGGGAGGAAATCTCCCTCTTTTTCGCACTAACTCTTCCGGTTTCTAGTTCTCCACGATAACCATATGCGGCTACTGCTGACGAAGGAATTCTAATCCACAGTGCAGACATAAACACATCATAATTTATTTAGGATTAGCATGGAACTATAACGATTATAGTTAAGAATATCAAAAGTGAATTATGAATCCAAATGTTTTAACGCTGTACATAGTAAAACGTCCAATTTACTGCTCAAATTCATAATCAGCATTTTCAAGGAACGTAGAATCTTGACTCTGCAGTGCCTGTGGTGAGTGAGTAAGAAGACTCGTACAGCACAACACCACAAACCGAATGACCTCCCAGTGCCTCATAAACAACTATAAAGTAGCAGTAGCCAATGATAAGAGCACCCACTGTCATCAGCTTGCTCCTTGGAACTCCTTACATGCATTTGCTGCCTTTGGTCTCAATGATCATGAATAAAGATGAGCGACAAAATTTGCTAAATTGGAAGATGGACAAAATCTGCCTTTTTTTCAAACTGCTTCCAGAGTGAATTTGGGCTGCAAAAACTGCCTGTGAGAACCAGAGAAACAGTCAAATTTCAGGCATATCCTGTGGTTCGTTTGATTTCTCTGGCAGTACGTGGTCCAGGGAGAAAAAGTGATTCATGGTTCACCACAGGCTTACCGACAGCCTTCCACCTTGTTTTTTCATCTGTGGCAGACCAAAGCGCAATGATTTTTTGTGGAGCCAAGCCAGCACCTGTTTCTACTTACAGTGGAATGAAACCAAAACATTGTGCCTGGCCATAGTCATGAAGACTGTCCATGACCAACCAAATTCAATACACAACTGTGTATGATTAAACAGTACTTTAATCACTGTATGAGGATTGGTTCTCTGTTTGTCGGTGTCTGTAGGACTCAGCCTCAATGCCTATTGAAGAACAAATATAAACAAGAACCACTGGCGGATTGTGAGAGTGGATTAGCAAACAAAACGTCTCTCAGTCCATTCAAGAGATATTTCACTAGATTCTTTCGGCAGTCAGGAGGTTGCTTCCTCTATTGTCCTGATGAAGACCCTGTCTTAAATTACAGAATGGGTCAAAACGTTTATGCAATAACATGTTGACAAGCAAAAAACTGTAGTGATTGAAGTGTACCCAATTTTTTAGGCTTTTTCAAAGACTTGTTATACTACAACCGCCAGCATTGTTAAAGGATTGTTTATTTTAAATGGTCACGAACGCTCTGTCTTCACCTATGTCACTTATCACTTTCTCCGCGCCGTTCACTGGAGCACCTATAGGAAATGTTTTATTACACTTCATGACCATAAAGTGATAAAAGTACTGTTTAGTCATACACAGTTGTGAATTAGATTTGTTTGACTATAGATACCTAAGCATAATGCTTCCCTAGTGAATTGTTTCTTTATAGTCATGAAGACAGCAAGAGAAAGAGAAAGAAGATTATTAGACCTGTTTACTTTCTGGAATTTCCACTGAATTCCTACTCATAGCCTCACACCAGTAAACAGGAGGCTGTTGAGGAGCTATGAGACGGAGGCGGGTGGTAAATCCTGTAATGCCATCTGGGTTTAGTCTCACTTCAGCTATTCCCCTGGTAGTTTGGTGAATCAGCATCCAAAACATGTTTCCAGACTGCCCAGAAAGGTCAGATGTTTAGCTCTGGACAGGGACAGCTTCTGTGAGTGCTTGTCACATCTATTCAGAAAGATGGACAAAAAGCAGTCCCCTGAGTTATTAGTGGTTGTAGGTTTCATCCACTTACCAGTAAGCCCATATTCATCAGCAGTCAGTTGTAACTGTTAGTCATGGCCTGGGTAGTTTGGTTCACCAATTCATGGCCTTTTTGTTAGGGTAGTAATTGTAGGTCTGCAGGCAAGAGCATGAAAAACTCTTATTGTCACGTAAGTGTTGCGTAGTTATCCAGTGCCACCTGCTCCTGGAATGGAGAGGATCTTAAGTTGTGCTGGTGGATTCCTGAGACGGTCTGGAGTGCCAGAACTTGCCACGCACCCATCTCAGGATCTCACCACTGTAGAACTTTAGGTCCTTCTCATCCTGGGGAGAGGGCGTCATATAGTAATGCAGCACCCACATAGGGCAAACCATGCTGCCTCTGCAGAGAAGAAGCGTGACAAGCTACAGCTCCTCTCTGACAATCCACTCTCTCTAAAGCACCCTCTTCCAAATTTGGTTGACCTGATATTCAAATACAAAAACTGAAATAGGTTCCTATAGACCTATCTGTAGGACTACAAATTGACTGGTACAATAGACATAGAAGATCTACAAGTGCAGCACCCAATGACACAGAAAAAGGAACAAGGCAAAATGCAGACATAGAAGACAGACCATTTTTAACTATGCAGGTGTTTCAGTGGGTATGTACTTTGCGTAATGTTGGTATATTTTCAGTAGCTCGGAGCTGACTAGTGGCAACAAGGCTGCCATGACTAGTTCATACAGCCCTAGTTTTTATTTCCATTGTGATATGAGTACTTTTGCTTTCCACATTATGAATAGAGGACTAAGGGCCAGATGTACGAAGCATTTTACCAGTCGGTAAAATGCATTTTGCCATGTACAAAAGGTAAAATGCGACCCGGTAACTTGTAACTGAATTGCATTTTGTGAGTCGGTATTAGGAAGGGGTGTGTTTAGGGTGTTCCGAATACTGAATAGTACTGGTATGCATGAATGTTTTGCGACCAGAATGCAGTTGCAAACCATTCATAATTTACCGACTTCGTAGAGGAGACCTATTCGCAAGGGACCCATTCCCCTTTGTGAATGTGAGTGAAAACATTCTTTTAAGAGCAGGCAGGGGTCCCATGGACCCCAGCCTACTCTTAAAAAATGAAAAGAAACCATTTAATTTTTATTTTTGGAATGCAGCCCGTTTTCCTTTAAAGAAAACGGGCTGCATTACAAAACAAAATATTGCTTTATTTAAAAAGCAATCACAGATATGATCGTCTGCTGACCCCTGCAGGCCACCATTCCTGTGATTGTAGCCATTCCCAATGGGTCGCAAATTGTGACCTGCCTCTTGAGTATTGATGAGGCAGGTTAATTTGCGACCCAATTGGGTACCGCTGAATGTGTCCCAGACACATTAATATATTTAATTTTGCGAGGCTCTAATTGCGAGTCGCAAAAAATCACAATTAGAGACTCTCAAAATCAAATGGTCGTACATCTGGCCTTAAATGTACCATAATGAAAAGGGAACACCCTGACTCATGTCTAACATGCGACAGCTCAAGATTTCAATATTTCATTGAGATGACCTGAGCTGAACGGCCAAACGTTCCTTAATAACAGTGGTTCTGGTGGGAGACACGTGCATTTCTGATACGTGGATGCACGTCCTCTGTAGTATCTAGGCTACATCACTTTAGTAATGGACTACTAGTCCCAGAATGCAAAACACTGTTACTAAAAAGCTAGGAATAGTATAATATGTCACGCATGATAAGGGGCACTTGCCAGCTCTGTACATTAGTGTACAATGGGAATAATTTATATTTATAACCCACAGGAAAAAAATAACATATTCGGGATCCCCAGTTTCTTCTAACTTGATGCATATAGGCATGTGATGTTTAAACTAAAGTACTCTCAAACCTGTAGCATGTGTCTTTTTTGTGTTATCAGCTATTGTGTAGCGCATACTCTGCCATTAGTAAGGCCTTGTAGTGCTTGTTTAATGACTTTCAAAGTGGTTCCAGGTTCACCATCAAAGAGTGAATTCTGATTGTGCTTGTGTTGGTGTATTATGGGTATTGTTTTTTGGTCACATTCTTGGTTAGGAGGCTGTATCATATTCATGTGTGTGATGTGGTGTTTAAGGGTTAACACATCTTCCACATTAATAGGGCCAACCATTGCCCGGTGGATGGATTTGAGTGTGGTGTTTTGTATGTATTTTTATGTCAGTGTGTCTTCGGTTGGGTAAGAAGACAACCCTTTTCCTGGCATGTTTGGGCCAAGTTGGACGTACCTTTTGTTCAGCCCAGTGTTTTTGGTGCATGTTACAGTGTGGGATGTAGTGGTTGTACTGTTGTGATGATGTTCTTAGCAAACTATATGATGTAGCTGTCTAGAGTTGGATGTATGCAAGGTGGCCTATCTAATGTGTACTATTCGAAATTTGTGTCTTGGTTGGCATCTGTGATGTTTCATTGGCTGGCATTCTTTTACTAAATATACAAAGCTAACCAAGAAAACAAGATGCAAAAGAGGCCTTGCCACTGCAAACCTTTCTCCCCTCTACTTTCCATGGATTAACTGAACGAGATGGTCTCAGAGAGTAGATAATGGATTGACAAGTTGGACATTATCCCTCCTGGTGGTTCAACAGCACCCAGCATCCATAAACACAGACCTACATAGAAACAGTCACAAATGGACATAGATATGCAGACACCCATGCACATGTGCGTGTGTGTGCGCGCACACACACACACACACACACACGCACGCACACGCACGCACACGCACACGCACACGCACACACACACACACTATATATCCATGGCAGAGAAACACATCTACTGGCATCCATGAGCATGCATCTGAACATACATATAGACACCAGTGCACTGAGACCAACAGACTCACAGGTTTATATGCACAGGTGGGCACAAAGAGACACATACACACTCCTACAAGTGTTCAGACACACAGGGGCAGATTTACAAGAAACTGAAGCATCTGTAGAGATGCGTCAGTTTCCCTGCGCCAGCCTGCGATACCCTTGCGCCACCAGGGATGCGCCGTATTTATAATATGGCGCTCCATGGCGCAAGGATTGACAGATGCATCAGAAATTCTGACGCATCTGTTGGCCCAAAAGTCACGCATTGCTAGAGTTGTGTCGCAAGCACGACGCAACTCCAGCAATGTATGGGGAGGCCTATACTCATTATACTGCTTCACTCCTTACGCCTACTTCAAGCAGGCGTAAGGTTTTGACGCAGTGGCATCCTAGAAGTGGCGCAGTGAAATCTTGTAGATTTCACTGCGTCACTTCTATGAGGCTTTCCTGCGTGGGAACGCCTACCCTGCATACCTTATGCCTGATGCAGGTATAATGTGACCCAGGGCTTTACAACGTGATGCATCTCCCTAGATGCGTCACGTTGTAAATTGGCCCCATTCTTTACACCGCCGCTGCGTAACAAAAGTGACGCAACGGCGACGCAAAAGTGTCCCAAGGGGCTTGTAAATCTGCCCCACAGATTCCAACACAAACATATTGACAGCCATTTACATAAAAGCAACTCATGTGGACAATATCAAACACAGACTACACATCACTAGGTACATTATCACATATGGGTAATAGGGAGAGTGAGTGGAAGATCAATGGATGAATGAGCGTAGCCACTAGATTGTGGATGACTAGATTAGTTGGTTAATATGGCTTGGAAATGGGTGTTTAGACGGATGATTTGGGTTTACGAGAAAGGAAAGGTAGATGTTTGATTTGTGGACGGATAGACGAGTGACTGATAGTATTAATAGATATAAAGGTTGGTAGATGAACAGACGTCAGTGGGTGGAAGGCTAGCCTAATCACCCAACTTTACACTGATTCTAAATTTTCCAATTCGTCCATCTATGAGCTCACCGATTCATTCACCTTCCATTTGTCCATCCATGAATCCACAGAGTCCTTCACCTATTTAAACTTTCCTGCATTCATCCAAGCCCTGGCTCATTCTTGCATTCATCCACTCACCTATCCCGACAACCACATCCCGACAATCCTGCCAATGATGAAGCATTTTCACTTTTAAAAAACAGACACTTTGGCTTTATAAGTTCTTATTTCTTTGCAAGCAAACAGTCATATTTTAATTGTTGACAATTTTGGTGTAGATGGCAGAAATGAGTCAGGGGGAAGAGGTTAGCCGCATAACCAAACGACCGCATATCCGGTAAAATGAACATAACTACCTTTCTAGTCTTCCCACGGGGTTCTCTTTTTTTATATTTGTGCTCCCTTCGCTGTAAATATGGCCCGTTGCCACCACAATGAATGCTGTGTGAGGTAAGCAGATGCCTAGCTTTCAGTCCGGTGGACGTCTACAGAGGCCCCCCAGAGTGGTATTAAAAATAACGCTGCCGCTTCCGCCTTCTCCAAGCCCTGGTGTAAACAAGACATCCTTCTGCGCTCCCAGGCCGGCTGTGGCCGCTTTTCATCACTTATGACTCCTATATTTGATGTTCTCGTGGGCTGTTATGTGATTCTGAAGAAAATTGTTCAAACCTTTTTCTGAAAATACTTTCTTTGTGAATCTGTTTCCCGGAATTATTAAAAATAAATGGCATTTTCCGAGTCCATCATTGGAATGTCCTTCGGGTCGAAACATTTCCCTGCAGCATCATATAGCAGTGGCGTACTGGAAAATGATCCGCGCGCCTGCAGAATGTGATGAGTGCTTCCAAGAATTCCATATTTCGCATATTTAGACTGAATGGGCCCCCCAGAAGAGTGATCCATGCACCAGGGGTATGCATTTCACCTCTGGAGCCCCTGTCACATAGACCACTTGTTTAGCTTGTATGGGGAAAACCTCCTACCTTTGCCTTGTTGTGACTTGACCCACACACCCTCACCCCTTCTATGCTCCTACCTGCATCTCACTTCTGCACCCAAATAACATTAATTCCCCCTCAACCAATGTCTTCTACCTCTGCATGTATCATAACACAGCTACTTCTGCTTACATGCATATCCTTTCACATGTAGCTCTGTACTCCTCAATATATGCTAATTCCTCTACCCTACATCTGCCCTCACATCTCTACACCTAGCTATAACCTTTTACCTGTACATATACTTATACTGTAGTACCTCTAACATCGCCATCCTATATCCTAGTACCCTAATACGGATGTATGACGTTACAACGCAAACTATTACAACGCATACCTGTATAACTTGGGGACATATCATCAAGGCCATGCGATAATTATCGCTCAGCGCTCTTAGCGCGAGGATAATTATCGCCGGCCAACTCTGAATTTTATCGCGGAAATAGCGTGCTATCAGCAACGCTTATCTCCAAAGTGATAAAATTCAGAGCGCAAGCTGCCAATTGTGCGATTATCGCTGGAAATACAGCGATAATCGCACAAGGTTTGGCGATAGCTTGCTGATAGGGCAAGACATACTTAGCCATGATATCCACCTTACATAGGATATCATGGCTAAGTCAGTCTTGAAGCAGGCGTAAGAAAAGTAGCGATAACCTCTTTGCTTCTCGCTCTGCTTGTTTGCGTGCAGCTTGATAATTGGAGAAATGTCGGTTAGCGACATTTCTCCAGTTATTTTAGCACGGAACGCCACTTTGCATCTCATTAGAGATGCAAAGATGAGCGTTGGGGAAAGAGTCGATAATGCAAGGATTCACGCGATAGCGTGACCTTGCTGATTAGGAGATATAATTATCGCCGCTTTCCGTCAGAAAACGGACGCTAAAGCGGCGATAATTATATCTCCGGGGCTTGATGATATGCCCCTTGGTTTTTACAATGCAACTTCCATTACAACGCATGCCATTACAACGCAAGCCATTGCAACGCATGTTCCATTACAACGAAAATTACTATGCCAACACCGCTGGGTTCTTACCTCAGGGAAGGTGCTGGTCAGTGAGCGATATGCGTTGTAATGGCAGGCGTTGTAATGACATGCTTTGTAATGGAACTTGCATTGTATTCACCGCATTGTAAAGGCATTGCATTGTAATTCCTGCGTTGTGATGGATGTTTCCCCCCTAATACTTCTACCACCGCCCTGGTATCCTTTGCCCAAACTATATCTTAGTATTTCTTCCCTTTCCTAAATATGCATCTACTCCAGTAATAACACTTATTCAGCAGTGGACCACAAACTTAAAAAGAAAAAGTGGGCTATACCCTATACTACTTGAGAACATACTCATCAGAAAAGCGCAGCCCCAGCCTCAGTTGTGAGTGGAATGAAAGTATACACTTTTGCCCAGATGGCTGTTTTACAAATGCCTGTTAAAGATGAACCACCAGTCTGTGCCCACAAGGCCACCATACCTCCTGTAGAATGACATTGGTGTCACCTTGCAAGGGCATTGAAACTGCCAAACTGTTCAACTGAACTATTGCGTCAACTGATGCGTTCTTTTCTTTCTTGCAGCCAGATCCAAACATCACAAAAAGGACATTGCAATTACAAAAAATGAAGGCCTTCTTCGCCATGTAAATATCCAAATATTTGTGGCGTGAAGATTCATTTCCCCTTATCACTGGACTGCAGAACAGCAAGCAGGCACCAATATGTTTTCTATTGACACAGACTAGTGAGATAACCTAGGTATATAATAATTATCATGTTTGGTCAATCAATCAATCAGGATTTATAAAGCCCGGCTAATCACCCAATAGGGTATCCAGGCGCTTGCAGGTCCCTGAGGCTTATTGGAACAGCCAGGTCTTGAGGGCCATTCAGAGTTCTAGAAGTGAGGTAATGGTCCGAATGTTGCTGGATATTTTAATTGTGGCTCATCATTAGAAACAAACCCAGTCCCCCAAATATTCAGATGAAGGTTTCTGGCTAATAAAAAGAATATTTTCTAGTAAAGGAAATGAAATTGACTCAATGGCTCAAAAGATGTCAGTTGCAATGCCTAAAGGTCAAGTTGTAGTTCTTGTGAAACATTAGTGGAAGCGCAATTGCTAAGTTTCATAAGTGGTTACGTGCCCTCTCTACAAAATCATGCCACCCTCCTCTGAGTGCTCTGCTGATCATCAGCTGTGCCTTGAGGGAGGAGACAAAAAGCCCTGCTAGAAATCCATCCTTCAAAAGCATCTTCTGTTTTCAAGGTTCACACAAGCAGGGGAGAAGCATTTCAGAAGAACACCAGGATTAAAAAGACGTCCAGTGTTGGTCATAACATGACAGTGTCAATGGATGAGAGGTGGAGTCCCATCACTAACAGCAAAATGAAGAGCAGACCTCGCTTGTCTACTGCCTTCCCACAATCACCTTCAAGATCTGAATGCCTCCATCAAATCTGCACTCAATGACGCAACTTTTCCAGGGCTGTCCTCCAAGGAGAACGAGCACCTGAAAATCGCCCGACTTCAACAAAGCGGTTGGACCCTGCTATGCCACACATTATCCCCTGACTGGTGCGAGTCTTGGTGGCACCATAGTAGAGACCCTGGACACTTATAAGTGATTGAGACTACAATTTGGGGAGAGGATGTGGCCTAATGGCTAGGGGGTTCGACCTCGAATCTGGTGAACCGGGTTCGAGTCTCGGCAACGACGCTCAACATCCTGTGATTCTTGGCAAATCACTTAATCTCCCCGTGCCTAACAAAAATGAATGTGTCCGTCTGTAAGGCAAATGGTGCTCGTGTAAAGCGCTTTGATACCTTCGGGTCAAGTTCGCGCTATATAAAACTCCGGGAAAAAAATATGACACTCACAGAAAAGTGTCCAGTATGTAGATGCTGTTCTTGGCTAATCCTAGGGTAACTACAAGTGTAATTGTAATCCTGATTACCCAGCAGGCTGCTCCAAGGTAGTGTAATATAGAGAGACTATGATCACACAAAGTATCTAAATGCTTTAAAACATTTTAAGGGAAATATTGATATTGACTTAATGATATTAAAAGTTCTACATCTTTTCATAAAAGTATGAAGCTGATTGAATAATGCATTTATTGTGAGCAATAGGACCTTTTACACCCCACCAAACTCCTAAGTAAGCCTTGAGAATACTACCTGTCTATCTCTTGAACATCAAAGACCAAAAAGAGAGGACTTGGAACCTCTTGAAACTCACAGTAGTACCTGGTTCCTGTATTTCCCAGGACAGCAGGAATACTTGTTACAATAATTGCCTAACTGCCTTGAGTAACACTGGCCCTGGAGAACTTGGTTAGCATCCCCAAACTCTCAAATACTGTTGTACCAATGCCTTACTCTCCACAGAAGGTGTGATAGGTGGTTATGTAACTCTATTTGATGAAGCCAGGGCAAGAAACCTTTTCTGGATCTATTTGGATCTAGGAGATGACTGAAGATGAGTATTTGCTAAATTTAGTCATCTACCCATGTTATTGCAATGCTTTGCCTACCTCAAGCATATTCTAACCAACTTGATGCTATGATGAAGCGTGTATTTTCTAGCACCATAAGCGATGCCTACCGATGCTTCCAACACCTGGTAAATTTGATGTGAACAACAGGACAAATGGTATACAACTCACTGAAATTGCTGTTCCCCTATGGCAAACCTGCCAATCCTCCAGATTAATTGGAACATGCAGCTACAAATTGTAAACATTTTGTGGTGTCATTAATTTGGTGATGATCTGGTGTAAAGTTTTATCTTGAATAGGGCAGAAAAACAATGTAATCACTTTAAATCATTGCAGAGCTCTAACTGAGTAATATCCTAAGATCCCTGGAGGTGAGTGGCTGAGACAAACATCACATGTTATTTTCATCCTGGACAAAGGCCAGGACACACATATTCAAAGACAGAAGACCACCACATATGGTAAAAAATGGTTCCAACGTCCTACTGGTAGACCTGCAAACTTGTCTGCATCATTGGTATAGGCAAGGACTTTGAGGTTGGGGAAAAGACTGAATGGGATCACTGACATAATATCGAAACCAACAATATTGTGTAACAAAAATCTTGTGTCAAAAATAACATTTACAAAAATATCATTTTCCTATGCTTATACTGGTAATTACAAAAATATTGCTCACACTAACATTGTTAAAAAACATACACAAATAAATATAATTTCTTAAAATATATAGTTCAAAGTAGTAAATCTTAAATATTTTAATACACACCATTAATATAATGTTAATTAAATAAATCTCCCTCATATTTAATACTATATATAAATATATAATTATATAAACACACATATTGTATATTTATAGATATATGCATATTACCTAGTAGCAGTCAACACTAAGGGCCCGATTCTGATGCGGTTAGGAAATCTTTCCGATCGAATCGTTTTGGAAATGGTTTCCGACCAACTCAGATCGGGAGAGTCCGACCGACCGAGTAAGATGCATCCGGTTGCTTCCAGATACGATTTGGTTGGACTCCCATTGACCTCTATGGGAGCCTATGTTCCTAACCGCATCGTAATCTGGCCCTCGGTCGGGAAGACATGTTCCCGATCCGATTCGGAAGGAGCAAATGCTGTTAGGAGGCCTTCCTAACAGCATCGGAATCGGGCCCTAGGTAGTTATAGTTAGGTCTGCTTTTCCATACAGGGAGCGTTTTTTGGTTTGCTAATAATTTGGCCCCCGTTTGACGAATCTTCACAAACGTTTTCCCAAAAAATGTGAATTCACCTCAGCTCCTTCCTGAAAAGTTTCGAGGTGATTCATCAAGCGAGGGCTGAGAAAAAAGGGGGTGCCAAAATGCAAAATCCCCATGCATTTTTCATAGACTTTTTTTTAGACGGGCAATGTAAAAACTGCTGAACAGAATTACACCAAATTTGGCAGGAAGCTAGATCTTGGTCTGCAGATTGTGCTTTTTGTGATTTGGTGAAAATTTGTTTGGTAGATTTTGAGCTATTAAGGCTAAAAAAAATATAGATAATTGGACTGTGCGGAGCATGAGAGTCTTGCGAGCCTCCTGTGAGAGTCTCGTAAGCCTCATGCGAGAGCGCAAATTCGAAAATGAAGCCCTGTGATTAGTCGAGAGGCCTGTTTTTCCCTTGCGCTTTCACTCTCTCGCAGGAGCATGAAGGCTCCCACTAGTCACTAGCGCTCTGATTGGCTGGCTGTTAGAGTTTTAGAAATGAAATGGCTGCCATTACTGTTTACTGTGAAAAATGTAAGGTGTTGTGGAAATAAAGTTAAAAAAGCTATATATGGGGGCAGCAGAAAGACATTTTATCCCCCTTGATTTGGGAGGTGGTTTTTAAGTCATAAGTGTTATGATGAAAATAAATGTATATTGTTCTAAAAAAATGTATGATCTCACGGGACTCTCACAGGATTGTGAACAGTAAAAAGGAGTAGGTGACTTCTCAATACACTGTACTAGTAGAAATGCATATTGTGGCCCTTATTATTCAGAGGGAGTGTGTAAGACATAAGTACAGTGATGAGTAGAAGGTTAATTAAAAAAAAACGATCTTGCGAGACTCTTATGGTATTTTGAAAAAATAGGAAAGAATTGATGATATTTGAATACACTATGGTATGTAGACTTGTTATTGTAGGAAGGAGTCTTACTGGAGATGGTGTTTATCAGATTCTACTACTTACGCCCATCAGCTTTGGAAGAGTACTGAATAGGGAGTTAAGAGTCTTCCCACATCCTACTACACACACAGGGCCGGACTGGGAAACGAAACCGGCCCTGGCAAACAGCTCGGCCGGCCCCCCTGGGGGTGAGAAGGGGGGTGCGGCCGAGCTGTTTGCAAGGCCGATTTCGGCTGTTTTTGTTACAGGGGGCCGATATTGCCGGCCGCCGGTAACAAAAACAGCCCCCAGGGCCTAAAACCGGCCCCCTCCCTGGCGGCCTACCGGGGAAACGCCCGGTGCCCGCAACGGCCAGTCCTGTCCTGTACGCACAGCCTTCATACAGTAGAGAGGTCTCAGCGGAGGGGCAAGTCCCTCCGCACACCCTATTATGGACACCCATCATCTTAGACAGAGGTCTTAAAGGAGAGGTTAGTTCATCCACACAACCTACTACGCACACCCATCATCTGAGAGAGGTCTCAAATGAGAGGCCAATTCATCCACACACCCTGGGATGCACACCCATTATCTGAAAGCATACATGCCGACACTCCCGATTCAGGCAGGAGATTACCAATTTCAAGGCTAGTCTTCCACCTCCCGATTCCTGCATGCAGAAACCCGATTTGGTGCATTGTAAAACTGCCCAAAAAAGTGTTGATGCCTGTCACGCATGCTCCAATCTCCCACTCCAAGAATTAACGGTTAGCGCTTTGTCCTAATTAGAGCATGAGAGAGGCCTCAACATTTTATTTTTGGCTGTTTTACATGGCGCAAAAAAACAGGGTTTAGAACTCTGTTTTTGTTTGTGCTGTTATTAAACTGTCAAAAATAAAATACTGATTGTATGTCACCATAGATACCAATTGACCCGATTCAGGCAGATTGCCTCTGCATCAATAAAAGTCAGTAGAGAAAATACACTCTCCCAACAGTTTTTTAAAAATCTCCGACTTGCCTGTTCTAAAATGTTGGTATGTATGCAGTTCCAAGAAGTGAGCGCATAGAAAAAGCAGGGAACACATTCAGTTGCATAACATAAAATGATGGGGCCCAAGTGCATAATGTGAATAGGGGCCTCTTAGCCTTCCATATTTCACAGATATACAGTGGCCTTGGGCTGATTGGGGGCCCCCTGAAGGGTTGTGGGGTCCCTGAAAGGGTGGGGCCCTACAGCGCCGCAGGGGCTGCAGGGGCTTGTGTTATGCCTCTGCAACACTAATGAATCCAGGGGCTGTATGATACCTTTTTTGCCCTGTGCTGGAACTGATGTGGTCTGTGCATTCCTTTTTTAGCATCTTCAGCCCATACACTCACTAACTTGGACATGTATGCGGTGAAGACGTGAAAAATATATGCACAGCACCCTTCTGTGCCAGTCAAAAACAAGAGCATGATTAAGGCGCCTGGTTTTTCATTTAAACTGATTTTTACTTATAAATACAGACGGAAAACCTTTTTTCTTTGCCTACATTTATATATAGAAATGGAAAAATACTGACAAAACAAATGGTCCTGCCGTCTTCATGCTACTTTGGGCAAGTCTGTGTCTGAAACCGCTGCCGTCAAACTACCGCTCTGTAGGGGTGAACAAGTGTAGCCGGGAGCACCGTGTCTGCAGGGACCCACCAGCACCCCTTGCCACGGTGATCAAATCTCATCTACAGGCAGCAGTCGCCCTTTCACAAAGACGAGCTTCAAAAACAAACAAACAGGTAACCGCCAAAAGGTGGCTTTTATCAAGCCTTACTCACTTGTTTAAACAAAGCACTCTCCTCTTCAAATAAATGTAATGTTAAACAGCAAAGCTTTACTGTTGTGCCATTACGACGGCTTTATATGGTAAACTCTGCATTAAGCCCAAAGAGAAAGGAGATCGGCAATGAAGTGGAAGCAGGTAGAAGGTAAATTGTTGGAGCAGTGCAAGCAGCCAATGTCCATTAAGAAGTGTGAAAACACCCCAGGACATCGACTGCAGCCCCAGCAAACTTTTGTTTTTTTGTTGTATGGGAGGAAGAAGGAGGTCGATGGGGGCAGGGCATAGGGGCAGACGTGCCTCCAACAGCTATCAGCAGAACAGCCTGGGTGTACCTCTCAGTGAGTATGCGCCGCTGTGGAGCAGTGAGGCTGAGTGAGCGGTGTGCAGGTCAGTTAGAATGACTTATTTTTACTTAGCAATCACAGCCAGAGTCTGGAAACTTAGTGGCACTTAAATAATAACAGATGTGACTGTTGCACCACCTGTGCTCTAAATTTCATCCTACGCTTCCTTTCTGCCCTGTGGCATGTTGCGCTATTGAAGGTTATGGTTTAATGGTATGCTGTCAAGCAACTATTTATATAGAACTATAACCATATACCGAACTATGTATATGGGTATTACAACATACAGAGTCTGGAAAAGCTGGCGCCATTGATTCATATACTAACACCTGTTATTGAAAGCTCCAACAGACTGCAAAAACTGCTATTCTAAATATCACATACAACCAGTGGAGGCTCGCATAGGGCATGCTGTGGGGCGGTGGGGCGGGGGGTAGTAAACTCGAACATACGACGGAACGGAGGAAAGTAATTATTACGTTCCTCCGTTCCGTCGTATGTCCGAGTTTACTAACCTCCCACCCTGCCCCTCCCCCGCCCTGCCCCACCGCCCCGCAGCACGCCCTATGCGAGCCGCCACTGCATACAACAAGTGATATGGTGTGGTATAAGTCCTTCGTATGATATTCATTTATATGAGGAATTCTCCATAGTGCCCATATCAGAACACTATTCTGTACAGATAAATATGCATAGATACAACAAAGCACAGAGAGGCACAAAGCAAATGGCAAATAATATGCCAGGAATGATAGATCTTCACAGTCTTCGATGTGGAAACTTCTTCTTTATTTTTCAAAATGGATGAGAAATATACACAGCCACAGCCAACGCGTTTCACCCGAAAAGGGCTTCATCAGGGCTAAATCCTCAAACCGCACGATAGATCACGGACTGGTTTCCGTTCTTCTATCCTCCATTCAAAACTCTTATCCAAGGATGTGTATCCAAATGTGAGGCAAATTGGTCATCTCATCGGTAAGAAGCCACGTGTTGGATGAACTCAGATAAGCACAATCGTAAAAACCGAGCTCAAGCTGTCGTTACGGGGTAGAGAAACGCCGAACTGAAGGGTGATCAGTTCAATTCAAAGTCGCGTACAATGCCCCCTGAGGTAGGTCGTCTTCTAGCTCACGCTAAGAATGACCTGATATTCAAGGCAGTCAAAAAAGCATGTTGTATTCCGCAAGCAAAGTCGGCATTCAGTCGCTGCCTGTAACAAGCTCAGTGATTGCTCATAAGCTTGCTTGGTTTTTATACGTTTCTTCACGTTTTGGTTGTCAGGAAGTAGTCTACGTTCTGATGGCTGGAGAGAGGGCCTACCAGAGTCTGGGCCCTGCAACTTCTAGACTCTCTGCATGTTGATGTCTTCGAGTAGACACTCTCTGTGATGGCTGACAAAATACAAGTAAAGGAGGGAGTAGTGCTTTGACTTTTTGCCAGACAGCTGCGCAAACGAGACCTAATCAATACCACTAATTCACACATCTTTTCTTAGAGGACAGTGAAGGCATTTGCTCCCAATATGTAAAGTGCACTTAGCATAGGCTCCAATTTCAAAAACACCTACAACAACCGAGTGCAAGTGTGCATGTCTATTTAAATAAATGTGGAAAAATACTAGCTGCAGTGTCTTCTTTTGCTTGCAACAAAAATAAATGTGGATAAATACAGATAAAATGACCATAGAAATAAATATGGATAAATACAGACGGAAATGTTAAAAAATAGATACCATAAAACCGAGAGCCCTAATTATGATATGACCCCTAGCCATATCATGAAGAGCTGAACTGCTTCAGCACAGGGCCGTGCACTGATTTTGTGCAGCTGAGGTGTCTAAAGTTCATATAACTCAGAAATTCTCCAAGTTAATGCATGAACTTTAGGCAGCTCAAGTCAGAAACAGAGAGCGGCAATCCCTGCTCACTGTCCTTCACGTGCTGTCTGCATTTCATTCATTAACTTGGAGAAATTCCAAGTTCTATGTATAAACTTTAGACATCTCAAACGCAAAAAACACATGCGCTGATCTATGGTGAGCCTGGTCACCTCTTCATCATAGGGTCCATAGAATTCAACAGCAATCAGGCCAGTATTATTTGCGGCTTTCCTTGCATTATAGACACAGAGAGGCTGAGTCACAAAGCTTTTTTCTGTCAGATCAGGCTCGGACCAGGAAAACGTTTAAATGTACACATTATGGGGCATATTTACAAAGAAGTGGTGCAAGGCAGCGCAGTAAGCAGCAACGGTCCATGCAGAGTAAGCACAGTGGGGCGGGGGCAAATGTTGACAGATTACGGAATAGGATTTATTTAATTTTCCCTATTCTGTCGTCTGTCGACTTCCCCCCCCTCCAGCCCCACAGCGCTTACCTGCACGGACCGCTGCTGGCAGTAAGTAAAGCTGCTGTGCTGCGTTACATTCCCTGACATAGCAGAACTGCGCCATATATTTTAAGAAATGGTGCAGTTCTGCTCTCTCCATGCACCCGTGTACTTTGGGCTTCCTAGCGCCATCACAGGCACCCTTGTGCTGCAGTGGTAGGGTGGTTGCATTGTAAACAGAACAGTTTTTGTGCAGGAAGGCATACCTTCCTACACAATACTCTTTGAAGCTATTTCCTTTTTATTTGTTTTCTGTAGCACACATGCAAAGAGGAACTAACAAGAAGAAATAGAGATATTTCTCCTTTTTAAGCCAGCCTCTGGAAGGCACACCATTTTACGTCACCCCATGTTGACATCTCTATGAAAATGTGGTTTTGCATCAAAATCCATGGGTGGAAGCACTGGGATTCCCAAGCACTACCCATTGAACACCCACCTGCGCTGCGTTACTTTTTCTTACAAAGCCATGCAAATCGAAATTTCTGTGGCTTTATAAATACCAAAAAGGAATTTGCATCAACCTGACGCAAAATCTTTGTAAATCTGTACTCATGTGTACTCTGAACATGAATCATGCAACCTACCAACTCATCTTCATCTGGTGAGTGTCATTCACTTTTTCACTCATGTTCACACTCCTGGCAAACAAAATGCCTCCATAGAGTTTAATGGGGTCAATCTCTTTTCAAACCTGTATCAGCCTAGAAAAAAAACGTTCATTCACCTTAATGGGATCAACCTCTTATGCATCTTAATTCAGCTTCATTTTAGAGTGAACATATTAACAGGCAGGATCACGAAAGGAAATGGAAATCCAGTTCATGCACTCTGAGACCGCTCACAAAGGCCACCATTAAAAAGCCGGAAATCTTCTCCTGTAAGGGTAGTCTTTCGTTTGGAATAGAGTCACAACTTTTAAAGATTTCCCAGAAACTCAATAAGAAAATAGTCCATGATGTTACTTTCTCCCTGGCAGTATTACCTCCGATTCCAAGTCCTGCAGGTTAGAACGATGGTTAACATGCACCTTTGGTTTTGGTACCGCAAAAATCAGGTTTGGTACTGTTTTCAGGTGCAAATTTTGCTAGCAATTACATGGTGAAATATTCACATGGAAAAACTGCAGATCAAAGCATTATTTGCAAAGATCTCAGAACGTCAAATGTAGCGCCAACACTTGTATGTGCCAAATGTGTCATTTACCAACCACCCCAGAATAGAAGGCTACATCATGGATAGAACACCTATAGATTTTTAATAGTTTGTAAACCCACCTCAGTAAATTAAACATATTTCTGCGTTTGCACCGTTAACCCTTTTCATTTTTTTCTCTACAAGGAATAACATGTTCCCTGTTGAGAAACCCTTCATGGAAGTAAACGTATGTGTGTACTTTCAGGTTGATAAACATCCTGCAAGATAGTTGTGAAAGCTAACAAAGAAAGGCCCTCGGATCCAAGCTGGGTCTGTCTCTGACCATTCCTAAGTTCTGAAAGTCTTGTATTGGCAGGAAGCTGTTCTTGGTACAGACAGCCAAGCTCCAGAACTCTCCCAATAAAAATAGGGACCCTTCACTATCATGTTGAGCTCTGAAGTTTAGTAGAGGCATTGCAGCTCCAAAACAAGTGAACCTCCTTTTAGACTTATCCACAATTTGAAACTGATCACCCATTGGTTTGACAATAGAAAGATGTGTGCATGCGCAGCTCATTATTCTCATACTCTGTGCCTCATTCCATTTGTAAGTGTAGCTACAAGTTTGCAGCAGCGAAACATTAGTACCACTACCACTCAAAACTTTAAGCATAACAACTCGCGCACACACGGGCCACACAATAACCAGTGGTGGCACATCCTTTGCGGCGTCAGGGCTTTGCCCCCTAGCCCGCACTGCAAGCCGCCACATGTATAATTTAAAAGCACCAGTATTTTTTTAAAAATCCTTTCCCCTGGCCGTGGCACTGTGTTGATATGGGTGGTGCCAATCCTGTTGATTGGCGGGTCTGCAGGGATGACTAATGGCTGGTGCCATGATCAGCAGTTAAGTGTGCATGTTAATTTGGTCAGATCTCTTGCTGTGCCCAGCCTGGCAATTGCATTTGAAACCTGTCTGATCTCTGCTGTGTCAAGGATTTGTGGGTAATATACACAGTCCCCCAGTGTTCCTTCGAGCGCTGGTTGCATCTGCCTCAACCAATCCTTGTTGCTCTCAAGTTGTTTACTAATATAAGCAGACTGAGAGCAACTTCTGCATTGGTTCTGGTCTCAGTGGTTTATTAGGTCTCGCCTGGCGTTGCAGCGCGCATGCGCTGCTCGCTCTGCGAGGGCCTTTTGGAATCGATACAGTTTCGGAAAGGGACTTTAAGCCACGCCCTTGTTTTCAATTGGCTTGCGTCATCGTTTATGTTAAACGCTGGCGCGTGATTGAAAATCGGGCTTTTGGGTTACCGCCTTGTCCACTTTTAGGACGGCCCATGTGGACAGGCCGACGTCATCTTTGTTTGGTGTGACGTAGGAAGGTGTGCTGCTAGCGGAAACGCTGGCTCCTCATTGGGAATTCTACCAGCTACTCCCTCCCCTTCCCCCCATTCAAAAGCAAACTCCCCAGAGTTGCGCTGTTCATTGTTCAGACGGGAGTTCATCGGGTCCGAGTTGCTTTCTCAGTGGGAGGGGGCAGCCATCTTCATCAGGACAAAGCGTGTACTGCCCCCAGTTCACAAGCGCGGGAGCGTGGCAGAGCGCTTTCCAGCCTCAGTCACAGGAGGGCTTTTTGAAAATGTGTTAATCTGCCTTTAATAATATGTCCTGGCCCCCACGTGGCAAGTTAGTTCTTTCCATTAGAATTAGCAGTGAGCGGAGGAGCCGCGGGAGGCCATCGGAGGGCTTGTGAGAAAAGAGCCGGGGTGAAGCGTCCACGGAGGCAAGCGCTTGACAAGAAATAAAGGAGGTGGGCACAGCTAAAGGACAGGCTCTGGCGGAATTTGGGGGTTCTTCGTTCTTCGTGTGATCTCTCCGACCCTCACCGCACAGGCAGAGCCACGCACACAGACAAGCGAGCACGCACATGCAGCCACACACAGACACATACACACAAACAGACACACACAGGCAGATACACTGACCCGCAAACACAGACTCGCAAACACACACACAAATGTAGACACACACAGACACACGAAGACACATACACAAAGACACACACAGACACATGAAGACACACGCACACTGCAGCCATACACAGATGCATGCAGACATCCACACAAACACACGCACATGACACATGGACACAAACACACACACAATTAGTTTGCAGGCACATAATCACAGAAAACACACTGCCTCACACAGACATGGACATTGTTTAAAGGGTAGCTGAGTGTGGCCTCTGCTACCCTGGCATTCCCTGTGGTACCCCTGGCACTGAGCTCTCTACCCCTGCTCACAGGGATCCTGAAGGCAGTGGCAGGAGGCGACACCAACAAGCATTTGCAATGCAATAGGTCTCGCATTTACGCGAGTTTAAGCTATTGGCATTGTAAATGACAATGCCTTTTATTTATGTTTTAAAAACGAAAACAAAAATAAAAGGCATTGCTATTTGCAATGTCAATAGCTCAAACTCGCGTAAATGCGAGACCTATTGCATTGCAAATGCTTGTGCTGACTTGTCTCCGCTGGCCCACACTCACAAGACAGCACAGGAGTAGAAATATTACAGGACAGTTTCAATCTATGTGTGGTTATATTTTAAAGCCACAGTGATTGGTCATGCTTCTGTCCCATGCTGTGACGCAATGCTCTTCCCTAGCGCACAGCACCAATGGCGACATTGAGCAGGACGGAAGTGGAACAGAACAATTGCTTTGTAGTCCCGCCCACCCGCGCACAGGCCGCACAGAGCACGTTAGCAGGCTCTACCTGAGAGGCAGTAGAGGCCTGTTCTTTGGACTCTGTGCTGTCAGCGGACATGGACCTTGATGGCAGCATTACTTCGGTGCCCTTGTGGCACACTACTGTTAATTAGAAAAGAAATCTAATATAAAGTACTGAAATAATGGTGAGGAAGAAAACCAAAACAGCACAGTGTGAATATTACTACCCCAACGCCCCTTGCCTCCATATTATCCCACCGGGGTAATCCCATGATTATGCAGACATGGTGTTTCCCCCAGACGGACAAAGTTTAAAACAAGGGTGAAAGATTTCCAGGGTTTTATTTATTTAACAGAGATTACATACATTATCTGATAAAGCTAGGATATAATTTTTCAAGGGAGTTCCGGTGGTATTCCATTTTTTTTATATGTACATATTCTTGGTTTCACACCGGAATTGTGCAGCAGTTGTTCCTGGATCTCATTGGCAACCCGGCCACTAGCGTCGAGCGAGCACCTGAAGGCTTGTGCCAGATGCCTGGCTCTGGCTCAGCTCAAAGGCCGCCTTAAGTCTGCCATGCACCAAGAATTAAACGCAAAGCTGTGACCCTTGATGTACAACGAGCAAAAGAAAAAGATACCAATCTAGTGGCTGAACTGAACTGCACTATGCGGAACAAGAAAACCTAGGATCAATCGCGGCTTCCCCATTTGATCAAACTGTGTGATCCTAGGCAATTGTCTTTATTTCACCATTTCTCCTTTTTCTGCATTATCATATTTTGGAACACCTTGCAATTCATGTGCTCTGGGTGTGCACTGCACAAAAACGTCTCTTGTGCTAACCTCTGCCACATGGAGGGTCCAGATGACAACTGACTTACCTTTTGGTTCACTGATGGCATCAAAGTCAGTGTGCGGGAGGTCAAGGGGAGCACATTAATGTTTCTAAATTCATTGTTAAAAATGATCACTTCTCATGAATGTTACTTAATGCTGCACTAAATTCTGATGTACAAAGGTGGCACGTTTCCTCAAGTTAAAGAAATACGCTGTGGAAGAGCTTTATTATATTTTTACATGTTGTTTGCCGCACGATTTACATACCAAACATTTTCATGGCTCACATCATGCACAGGCTCTTAGATCCAAGGCAAACCCTCGGCTCGGCTCTGGCTCTGCTCTCTCAGTTAATCTGTTGGGTTCCCAATCTCTAGCCGGCACTAGGGCATGGGCAATGGGGTGGCAGCCGAGAGATACCTATAGTTTTTTTAGGGGTGATAGAAGGGGGCGGGCCCAGGGACACTGAGATGCTCACCTTCTGCACCGTATTTAGCTAGGCGGGGGCAATGTGTGGGCGGTGCATCACAGCAAAGTGCTTTGTCCTGCGTTACCAGCACCATAATGGGGCCACTGCCTTGCATCTCGTGACAGCTCGGTTGGCCAACTCGCCCGCATTTTGCAGGTTTGTCCTGCACAGGGCAGGCTTTAGTGCTGCTGGCGCCCAGTGTGACAATCTTTTTTGGTGCCACTCCAGGATCTTCTTTTCCACGGATTCCCTCATTACCACACTTCAACAGTGCCCCTCTGTCACATGCATTTCATTTATTTTATAGCGCTACTCATACCAGTGCTGGGTGTTAGAGCACTTTAAATCACACACATTATACACAGACAACGAATCACACATCGGTCTATAGGAAATGAGGATTACAAGGTGCAGGAATCACATGTCATCCGTACCAGTAGCCAGTATATTTTAAGAGTGTTTGGTCTGGAGAAGCACAAACTCAGGATTTAAAACATACCAGAGTGGTTGGCATTGACTTTACTAATAAGAATGTATTTCTACTCAAACTAACCGTTTTTAACAACAGTAGGATAATGAAAGACTGGATAAAAACATAACGTTTAACCTGTACCATGCAGTTGGCATGCAGTTCTTTGATGACAGTTCATAGGTCACTGTGCTATATTAGGATTGTAACTTACAAACTGCAAGTAACAAAAGAATCTCCATGACAAAAGCGGTAACCCACTGATCTATCCACATAAAATACAATTCTGTGATCTGCAACGTACACGTTTTTGCAGCAGGCACATTAACCCTTTACACTTATTTATGATGCGTCGTAATTACCACTAGACAAAAGTCCAATCTCTCTCCAGCAGGAACATTATTCACCAGAGTTATCTTAACATTTTTATTGTTGCCTTAAAACTACTGGATGCACAAGGAATCCATAAGTTATTTCTAAAGACAGCAAATCCCCTCCCCCCCGAACTCAGTGTAAGGTGCGGCTGTATAGGTTGTACCACCTTAAAACCGACCCTGTTGCTGCAATCAGTATTCCTGTCCGGCTGCCCACAGGAAAGCACTGTGGGGCACCCATTGTCCCCCATTTTGTTCCTCTGACACTTTTAACCTTCTATAAGGACAAGAAAATATCACTCTTTCATCCTTTGAGGATCTGTGAAAGAGATGCCTATCGGTGGTTTAGGAGGGAGGAGCTGCACAATTATGGACACTTCTACGATTTTTGTGTCCCCGGGACAAAAAGGGAATGTCAGAGGCCCCGCTAATTTGCATACAACATAACATCCCAGGAAATGACCTCACAGGAGGTGCCATAAATTGACTACCAATCCTCTGGCATTGCTGCAACTTTCCTGGTGGAGATATCCCTAAAACAATTGAAACATAAATAATAACCATAATAAAATAAGTACATATATTTTAAAGTTGTATTAAGTGGAATATATTATATTAGCCACACTGAGTGGAATGGTTTGGCCTAGGTCTCCCCAAATCCTATATTTTTTGATCAAATATTAACAAATTGTTTCCAGATTAGTGCATTGTCATATATGTATGTGGTATTAACATAGTGCAACCTAGCCGAAAGCCAGCATAGAGCTATATAGGGTCAAAGCCCAAGACACAGTCAACATGTGATAGTAAGGGAAATCTGATTTGTGGACGGTTACTGTGTTATGATGTAGTGTTCTTTAAAGAGTTGACTATCTTTTCAGATTTTTCCTGTCTTGAGCTGATCTTTTGAGGAGTGTGGCACCGCCCGATGGAAAAGCTTGAAAGTGCCACTGCATGGGTCTTGTTTTTGGTCCTATGAGCCGTGACGGACCAAAGGAAATGGACCTTTCAAGTTTGCCAATCTGGCAGTACCAGCCTGCCAGACTACTCGAACGGCTAGTCCAACAGTGGCTGTTTTCTCAATTCGAGCTGGGTTAGAGCTCTCTGCATGGATACAGGATATCATTTCAGATCCTTGGTGCATAGATGGAGAAGGCCTTTTGTATTGTGTTTTATTTTGCACCTTTGCACCTTTTCATCTTCTGTCTGAAGGTGTGCTTGTTGCTGGTGCAGAGACCCACAGGAGCTGGTGAGCGAGTAGGCAGGGGCGCAAGTCGTGTGTATGTGGTATTTCTATAATTCAAACACAACAAAAAGGCAGCACTATATAGGATCAAAGACAAGCATAAAATCAATGAATTATAGGAGAGATGTTTGGCTTGTGGACTGCTAATGCATTATGATGGTCAGTCGTAATGGCTTTGTAGTCAGTGTAGCTGGTTTAGCATGTGGTGCAGGCTGGCAAGGAGAGCCCGTGGAGCTCCATCATGTAGGGGTGATGCAGTCATATTTCTCCAGGCCCTAATGAGGTGCGCTGCAGCATGGAAGATGCCCTTAAGGGGGTAGTTTGGATAAAAATTCCAGGATGTTTTTCCAGAACCCCAGTGCAAGATAAGGTGTGTAGCACAGAAGGGCTTTGAGCAAAAAAGATCAGAAAGCAACAAAGTAGCTGAATACATCCTGATTTCTAATAAAGTCATCACTCAAGTCACTGTTAGATACCAGAACCTAACAGAATACAACGATATGTAGCTAAAAGGGTTTATTGGCCTGTGCAGTGAGCCATGACTACAAGACCTCTTAACACCCTCTGCACCCTTTACAATTTATTTGTAATACTAATTATTAGTATAGGTGGTTCCAGAGTATATTTCATTTTGTAAATTAGCATGATGCAGATTAAATTAAGCGTTTCAAGATATAGCTCCTTTCACCTGTTTACATTGTCTTTTCCCAAGTTTGCAGACCACCTGGAGAGCAAACACCTAAACTCAATTAAATGATGCTGCGAGGCTGGCTCAGTAACTGCCCATTTCCTTTGGCTTCACAGTGCTGGACTATGGCTGCAAAACCCGAGGGAGGGAGACCAGGGCTTCACGGTGGCACCTGGACAGTATTTTACCAATATCTACAATATGTTTGTAGCAGTAAGGCTGGTAGTCTTCTATTTTTTCTATTGGAGGATCAAGGTTCATTTGCATAAGTTAGTCTTCATCTGTAGCACACTGCGCAAACCAATGATAGCCTGAAATGCTTAATTACCAGGGGCTGAAATTAATTTACACTTTCTAATCTTCACCTTTTCTTTTCGCAGTTTTACTCCCTAATTGCAATGGGGATTCCCAGATGTGCACTCAGTCGCACGTTGGGCCATAGGTCGCAAGCGATACCTCACTGAGGAGGCCTAAGAATGCTGACCCTATTCTGGGGTTGCTTCTGCTTCCATTGTGAGGGGACATAACTGGACTGTTCCTAGCTGAGAAAAACCAAGACTGATTTGCAATGAGCTTGGCCCCTGGCGGTAGTAACACTGTGAATAAAAAAACAAGGACTAAAATTAAACAAACTTTTATCCTGGGAAAATCATACTTTCCCCATGCCTCTGCCCACTGATCTGGCAATATGTCAGCACCTTCAACCAGGTTTAATTGAAGAAATAAATATCAGGAGCACACTCCCAGGTACCTAGCACGTTGTCATACACACATAGAAGACTGTTTACAGGTAGGTGGCCGTATTTGCATCTCGACAGCTGAAGGTGCCACCGAAGCCGCATGGTGCAAGACCTCTCCTGTGCTGCTGCTCCTTCCTCCCAACCACTGACAAGCAGCTCTTTTGTGGCTCATTAAGGGATGACAGACCTTTTCATTTGAGAGGGTTAAAACAAGCCGTGAGTGAAAATGAGAGACAATGAACTTACCACAGGGCTTCTGTAGGGGCAGCGTGGCAGGAGCCAAGATTCCAGGCCAGACATGCAAAATACAGAACTGTTTGCTACCTTACCAAAATTTCCTTTGGTGTTTCAAAACATAAGAATATTTCAGTCCATTTGGAAACCAGTTATTCATTTTCTAGACTTGTCTCTCAAAAGTTGCAATAGCGAGGAGTCAAGGCTTACTCAAGGAGGTGGTAATAGGATTTGAACTCAAATACAGTATGAATAGTAATCACATTTGATAAGGTAAATCTCCGGCTGAGTTGTATCCTTTAAGGCCTGATTTAAAGAAGGGGATTTAAAATTAAACACTCACAGTCGCCCCGATACCCAACAAGCGTCTTCTGATGTCTCAGCTTGTGTACAGTGTCTCTGAGCACACAATGTGTTTCCATGCGCGAAAAGTGTCCTGCAGAGTTGTAATGGGAAGTTGGCCACCCTAGCTGCAGCACACGTGGATACTGCGAAGCTGCCCCTGTAGCGACTGAAAATAGTGTGAAACTGCTGCAGGCCCATGCTCACGTAGAGCACACTAGTGTCACTCTCTCCAAGCAGCCCTTAGATGACCCAGCCAATGTTTTTTCTGTCATTATGAGCAGGTGCCGTTGGCTGCAAAGTGTGGACAGGAAAAGGCACTACACACCTAGGCCTTGATGGCTCGGCATTTTCATCTAAGTGTCACCTGTCGCTCCTGCTCCTGACTACTGACTTCTCAGTCTGGGTGCCCTGGCAGAGCCTGGCTGTTAAAACTGCTCTGGTTGGACAACCTCTGAAACAAAGCAGCGCATGGCGTGGGAGGGGGAGACCTTCAAACAAGCCAGACACAAAAGGCCGCTCTACGCTGCATTGACAGGGCTTGTTCTATGAAAGCCCAGAGTGCATTACAGAGTAACAGTACCTAGTTCAGGCCCAGGCGCGCAACACCCATTGGGCTGAAAGGGCTTCAGCCCCCCCCGTTGTGTGTGTCAGCCCAAGCTGAAACAGCTTCCCGGGCACACACACAGCCGCACCCGAGTACTTCACAGGTCTTTAAAGACCATTTACTTGCTAACGAGGCTTTGTTGTTTTGTCACCCCTTCTTAGAGCCCCTGCATCTCCACTCTTACTATCGCTGGAAGAATTAGCCCCCCCCCCCGAAATTTTTAGTAGCCACCCCCACCCCCCCACCCCCGAAATGTGGCTCTAGTTGCGCCTCTGTTCAGGCCCTTGCAGAGAATGTGAGTCCTGTCCAAGGTACAAGTCCTAAAAAAAATAATGGTGTGGACTGATTAGCCTAAGCAACGCACAGTGGTGCCACGTGACTTCACAGGAAGTGATATCACCACCCTATGACATACATGTCTATAGACCAATTCAGTAGGGAGACTCCAGATTTTTAAGCCAAAATGGCTTTATTTTGGCAATCTCCCACCTGATATTCTGTCTGCTTCACTACAAGTCAATGGGGAAATACATTCCCGTGATTTTATTTTTTCAAATTCTCCCACTTTTGTGCTCCAAAATGTTAGCATGAGTGCTATGAGATCATTCTTTTGAAACAAATGTGCTATTTTCCCTGTCTTGCTTGCTATGGCAGCCTCCTTTGACAACAACATAAGTTTCATCAAGGTAAAGCCTTCAACTTCAATGGTAACTCTCAACAATTTGAGAAGGTGCAGTAAGGCTAGGACTGTGAGGTGAACGCACATTCAAAACATTAAGATTGACAGCATTTTGCTGACTTGAGGGTAATTAATTAGGAGTTGGCTGCGCTGTTCTAACCAGCACTGCCCCGCATGGCTCCAGATGTATACGTAAAACTTTTTCACACCTGAAAAACAAAAGAATCCAAGTCTAGAGTTTCAAAATGGCTTAACGCCATTGATTCAGTCAATTGCCATGTGGTTGATTTGCTCAACTTACATGAAAAGCTAGGCTTTTGTAAACTTAAGTATAAGTTTGTAAACTTATCATTCAGCACGTGCCCTAGTGGTAGCATAAGGAACAGAGCTGTTCTTGGAAAGTGTTTGTCTGATAAAGCAAGAGAGCAGTGGCGTAACGAAACTTGAGGGGGCCCCCTACAAAGTACATGGAGGGGGCCCCCCCATTCTCTGCGCCGGTCAAGAGCTCTCAGGCCAGCGACCCGCCATACTGCAGGGGCTCACCCCAGCCATAAAAAAGGATTCTGGTTCCTCCATTGGTCACATCCGCCCTTTCATTGGGCGATTTACATATATCAGTAAATACTGCTGCTGCGCCCTCCGGGAAAGTTACATAACACTGCCTCCAGCCGGCCCACCAAACACATCCTCCTACTTGATGACCCACCTTCAAGCGAAGCCCGCTCAGTTAACCACCTCCAAACACAGACCACTGCCTTCGTGCCTGCTACTAACGCATCCATTAACTCTACTCTCACCCCTACGAAACCCGCAGTTATGCTTTTCCGCCCGCCTTTAAAACCACCCCTCGGATGTCACTACGAACCCGTGACCGCCGCACACTGCTCCCCTGTCCACCACCGACAGAAAGACTGATGGCCGGTCCCCATCTAACCACTGCCTACCAGTAAAGACAGAGCCTTTCAGCTGCTGCCCTCCCCAAAGCCACTGTAGTAGTTTAAAACATGTTAAAGAATCTCTTCAACTGACCACCCCAAAACAGTTCTTCCTGCTAGCCTCTACGGCATCAAAGCCGTTCCTGCTACTTTTCATCCTCTGCATGATGCACACAATAATATTAAATGTACAAAGGGTCCGATTTTTGTTTCCTCACGCCAACATTAATTTACACTATGTACCCCACTAAACCATACCTCCTGTCAAAGGCAAACCTGATCTCATGTGTAGCACCAGTCAGCAAGTACCCCAAGGACAAACACCAGAGAGAATGCGCGATTCATGTAATTAAACCTACAGTGACAACGTAGCATTTCCCCACCCACTGTCAGCCCAGCGAAGTCTGCAACCGCACAGTAACCATCAATATCGGCAACATCTAAAGCGCATTTCCACTTCCTTTTAATGGCAGCTCCTGATACATATACCTATGACGTCTGGGCGGCATCTACCACAGACCACAGCATTCTTTGTCTCTGTAAGACTAACTGAATGTTGTCAGTGAACGCTTCTCTTCCCCCTTCCTTACTAATAACTAATAGAGGATAATGAAAAAAATATATAGTATTTTCTTATGTAACTAGCGTATCAAGCACTTGCTGCCCGCAGTCCTCACCAGATCCACAGGTATCAATATTCTGCTATTGCACCTTCCTGTCAACCCTATTATTATCTGGAGATGTTTTTTATCCCTTCCGTGAACTGGGAAAAGCAATACCTTGCAGGAAAACAAGTCCCTTTAAAACCTTTGCTACTTATCCAGGCTCGCAAAGCACTTACTTGTTTTACTAACAGTCGTTGTAAAGCAAACAGGTAACCCATTCTAGGATTGGAATTACTGCTTAGAAGTGTGGCAGTTAATACTGAAACGTAGGATGATTTTTTGCATGTCTGCCAGACACTCGTTCTTCCCTGCATTCGCACACAATGCGACAATACAATTTAGCTTAACAAATTGTTCAGAAATGTACCGGAAGGTAAAGAAACGGCCCATATTATTTTTACAAAGAAAAATAGACAAACGTCCACTTTATACCCCATGACATAAAAGCCTTAGTGTGCACAGCTTGTCCAAATCCACGCCACCTAATTCAGCCCTGCCAAGTACCACGCATCTGGCGTTAGACTAACGCATTTAAGTGTGGTGATCCGCATCACCGCACTGAAATGCAAACTCACGCATAACAGGCATCGCGCCTCCTCGGGTACCAGTGCTGCTAATCAATGCTGGTGTAGTATTATTTCCATGTGGCCGCCCTCTGTTTTCTGGTGCTTCCCCTGTCTCCTAAACGCGATGCAGTAAATTTCGTTATGCAGTACAGCTGCCTGTGTGGTAGTCCTGTAATGAATGTTCCTTTTCTATGCCCACAACATTTTGCCGTATTTCCGTAGTATGTCCATAAAGTTAGGTCTCGCGAGGATTTGTTGCAGGCGCGCGCCATGCACCGGCAGCCCTACGATGTCAGCCGTTTCGAGTGCGACATATGCAAGGACTGGTTCCTGACGGGAGCTAGGGGCTTGAGAAGGGCACCGGAGCTCTGGAGTGGGTGATGTGACCCAGGATAACCTCCGCCTCCCTGCGGGGAGCGATGTGCAAAAACGGCTGCTCTGCATGGAGGAGCCGGGATCTAAGATTCCAACACGATGACACCACAGCGCTGAAGTGCCCAATTTCATTGCTGTTTTGTTGTTGGGGAACTGAAATAACGATGAGTAAGTATTAAAGGAATAACATGCGGGAGTCTGTTTCCAGGCTGATTCCTACTTGTTTTCTTGGAAACTTTCACATGGCGGTAATAGCTACTTTCAGCAACAGACATGCCGGAATGAAAAACAAAAATGTTAATTGTGAAGGTCCCGTAACTCCTGTGACCTAGGTGTATTGGTAACTCTTACCTTTGTCAGAGCGTTGATTTCTTCAGATGCAAGATAGATATATAGCTGCACTGATTAGGGGTGTTACATTGAGTAATTGCTAAATGCGTGACAATGGTTTCTGAAAGCGTTACTGTACCCAGGTGACATTGTATTGATACCGCACATTACACTCTCGGAGTGCATAGACATAACCTCCCCTCCCCTTACTGCCATGAATTATTGCCCCTCAGAGGGTTAGCGCCTCCAGTCATCTCTTGTAGTTCCACCTGTTACTGTGGTCAGTCACCTCGCAGCCATCCAACACCTGTTGGCCCTCCCACGGTCCTCAATGCTCCTCTTTTGACTAGAGTCCATCCAGAGGCATGCTCTAACAGTCTACTATATTGCCTCATCCAGCCTCTCAAGTTCGGGCCTCTGCCTGCTGGTTGCAGGCCAATGAGGCCCAATTTACACACACACAGAAGAGGCCTCAGGTCCCCCTCCGTCCAGCAGGTGTTGTATTAATGCACCTACAGACCTTGCTCCGCAGATGAGCTGATTGCGCCGAGGGTCTAAGTGCCTACCGTGGCGCAGGGAGCTGTGGCCTAACTCTAGTCTGGGAGCATCAGAGGCACCACTGCACCTACTGCTTCAGGCTTGGATCTCCCCTCCTCACACTCCTGGCTAAAGTGACGAAACACTTCAGACCAGGGCAGTCTAGACCACATAGTCCTAAAACATGTTAGATCCCAGTTGCACCCCACCTCAGACAGAAGATCACTGAGGAGGCACTAGAGGGTAGGTCACTGGGTCTTACTGTGATTTTAGCATCCCAGAAACGGACTGATTACTCATAGATGAAAGCAGCTCTTTTTGGAAGGTTTAATCTGACCACAGATTAGCATTTTAAAAAAACTTTGCAGCATTTCTACGCAGAGTAACCAGACATTATGGGAGGCCTGAATGGACCTTGAATGAACTGCCACTTTTAAAGTGCTGGAGTAAGTGTAACCTGGCGCAGGCAAACCTCTTATTTCTGCAGAGAACATCCTATGTATTTATTTTGTAGAGTTACATTAACATGTAGCTGATGGAAAACTGCTTGGCGCTTGCAAGTTTGCAAAGACACCTGGCAGGCTGGTCACCATGAGGGTGCAGAGGAATACACCTCAATTATAGCACATTTTCACACTGATTCACTCATAGATTCCAAGGTTTCAGATTGGTAAGTGTGACTTTTTCATAATTTAACTGTAATAATGGGTGACATTCACACAGTCTGACTCTGCTCAGTTTTCAGTAGCCTGCTGTTAGCACACTTTAGTTCAGTGACTTTCTTAGAGTTTCTAGTTGCTCAAATGGGCGTAATTTCTAATATTTATATGTTTCCTCCTCTTCATTGCTTGATTTTGCTCACGAGAAGTGTCACTCATAGTCGTTGAAATGTCACTCATAATTACACTGAAATTATGAAAATGTCACACATCGCAATCTGAAACCTTGGCAGCTATGCTAAGTCTACCACACACAGCACATTTGAACATCTCATAATTCCATGCCACACAATTCAACTATAAATAATTTAACCCTACAACATTCCATACCACATAATTACAATCCTAAAAATTAAAAAACACATATTTCCACTTTACTCCATACCACATAATTCCACATCACATAATAACATTCCACACAACTTAATACCACTCCAAACCACATAATTACACTCCACACAACACAATTCAACTACACATAATTCCACTTCAACCTATATAATTATACTTCACACAACATATTTACACTCCACTCCAAAACACATAATTACCCTCCACAAAATACAACTCTGCAACATGCTGCATAATTCCACTCCGCACAATTATACACCACACCATGCCACATAATTCCACACATCACACAATTCCACAATTCATCCCCACACAATTCATCACACAACATAATTACACTCCACATAATACCACTCAGCACCACATAATTTACGTCCACATAATTATGCTCTACTCCATATTGCATAAATACACTCCACATAAATCCAGTCTATGCCACGTAGCAACATTCCACATAACTACACTTCACACCATGCCTCATAATACCATTCAACATAATTTTCACTCAACAGCGCACACTTCCACGTCACACAAATTCAACTCTACACATTTCCATTCCACACCACATAATTCAACAACAAACTACATAATTCAAACCAACAACACAATTAGCCAACACACCACATACATCCAATCTACACCACAAAATTCCACATCATGCTACAATATTTAACAGCACTCCACATAAGTAAACTCCACTACATACCACTCGACAAAACACAAAATACCATTCCAGATAATCTCTCTCTAAGACACACAATCCCACTCCATGACACACAATCCCACTCCACATAATTCCAGTACACTCAATACCACACAATTACTATCCACATAATTACACTGCACACCATGCCACATTATTTCACTACACAGATCCAGTCCACACAACAAAATTCCACAACTAACAATTCCAATCCAAACCATATATTACTTGCATATATGCAAATGCATATATTGCAAAACCATATATTGCAAATGCTTGTTTACCTTCCAATGCATCCCAGCAGATCCTGTTCCTGGAGCTGCAATCCTTCTCCTGCCCCTGTCAGCTCTGTGCTGCCTCGTCCAAAGCTTCTCAGAGGCTGTGCCCTGTGGTGAATGCTCTCTCTGGGGCCCCCACCCCATCCTTTTTCCGGGCCTGTCTCTGACTGAAGAGAAACAATGTAACTTGTTACTTTGTTTCTCTTCAGTCCTGGGTCAGCCCGAGGAGCTCAGAGCAGGCTGCACACTGCAGCTGCTTTAGAGCAAGCCTGTCTCTCTCACAGCTCTCTACCGAAGAGCTGAGGGGGCCCCCTTCACCTACCAAAGACTGGGGGCCCCCCGCACCGCGGGGGCTGCGGGGGTGTTTGTTACACCCCTGCGAGAGAGTTAAAGTCCATATGAGATACAGAAGATGAGAAAAAGAGAATAGAAGATACATGAAAGAGAAAAGGCAGAGTTTGAGGGCAGTTAAGGCCTCTGACAAGAGGAAAATGAGAGAGGATAAGGTGGGAGTGTGCATGTGTGTGTGAGAGAGAGAGCGGGTACTTTTTAGTGAGAGGCAGGTGTGAAAAAGTGTGAGAGTGAGCGTGAGATAGAAAGCAGGTCGGTAAGAGAACATGTGTGAGACAGGAGGATTATATCAGGGTGTTAAAAGCAGTAATAGAAGATGTTGAAAATTAATGATAAAGTTTTGAGAAAAGGCTAAGGGTGAGGAGAGTAGGGGCGGTGCCTTCACTGGGATGTTGGGGCGTTGCCCCACTTATATTTTGCCCCCTCGCCCCCCCCAACTAATGTGAGCAACAAGTGATTTATTTTAAACAATTAACATTGTGCCCGCTCCAGTCAGCCTTCGCAGCGGGCCGGCTGCACAATAATCCAGCACCTAAGGCGGGTCTAAGCAGTGCAGGCTGGAGGGAGGTGGGGCTTCAGTAGCTTTTCAATTACAGCCACACACTTGTCAGCCAGCAGCAGTGAGCACAACTGGGACCAAGTGCGCATGTCGGGTTGGACGGTTGCTTTTCTCCGGCCAACCTCACATGCACACTAGAGGCCTGCTCTTAGTCTCTCCTCCTGCGCATCAGTGAGCCGGAAGTGACTCAACGCCGCAGACCCCCGGTCTCAGTATGAGCATGGAGGTTGCCTGCCTAGCCATACCAGGTGCTGATGTAACAGCAGGAGCAGCATCTGGATTGGCTTACAAGCGCAGTGTTTTGTCTAGGAAGGGCCTCTGTGTCCTTGTTGTGCACACGTGACATGGGAGGAGGCTGTCTCTCACTCTCTCCCCGATAAACCCTTGGGGAAACCAGGCGCCAAACGAAAGGCGGCAGAACCGGCGCCGGCACCTAAACCCAAAGCTCAAGTACCGGCCCTGATGCAAGAAAAACAGAAGGAATCCGAGATCGACCTTTCAGATGTGGTGGTAAGTGAGACCAGCCTCTGAGTCACTGGGCGGGAGCAGTGTAAGGGCACTGTCGAAGAACGGGTAGCTGCAAAGACTCGAAGAGGAAGGAGCAATTTGGGGTTTGGACGTGACGTAGAACTGTAATCAGTATGGAAAAATACAGAATCTTTCCTACGCAAATTATAGGTATTCATTCTAGTAAACAAAATGATGCCACGAATAACCACATTCCCAGGTAAAAAGACTCCACCCCCGTACTGCACGCTTTATTGTAAAGAATTATGCACGTTTCTGTAAAGATTTCCACCCGTTTCCAATATCATCTGCACACCTTTCTTTTATTGAACCGCTCTACTTCACACTGCTGTTTAAAGATCTTTGTGCATCTTCAATGAATTTGGGCTGACTGTTACACCAGAACCGACAGAATGATACCCACATTCTGTGGCGACCAACACTGTGACTTCATACTGCAGACATTCAAAATATACATATATGCTGAAGAGATTTTTAGATGTTATTGCGCTGGCTAAAAATTATGCATCAAAAATGTACTGTGCGCATGAACAACAAGACCACCAAAGCTAAACAATATTCAGAAGACGTGTGCATGTGATACTGGCTACTGTTCAGACCTTCAAAGGAAAGCTGGTCCAAAGAACTTGAAACACGTGCATCTTTGCTTTAAAGAAGCAGAGCAAAATAACTATTAAAAGAATGAACATCAGAGCATTAGGTAAGGCCTTATTCTAGGATTCCTGTTGCATTCATGAGGAGAAATCCACGTTTGAAATGTGTGAAACCTTGCACCAAGTGCTCCCCACACTCACAGTCACAGAGTGGAGCGCAGCTGTTCTGGAACAGTTTTCCAGTGTTGCATCACTGAAGTCATAGGAATTGTGAACAAGCATTTGCAATGCAATCGCTCTCGCCTTTGGGACCTTATATGTATTTAGCTATGCAGCACATTAGCCTGGGTGCTGAAACATCTACTGTTCTTTAACATGGAGGGAAAGTAAGCACCAAATTGCGTGACACGCCAGGTATGGGAACACATGGAGAGAAATATTGCCTTTCAGCGGGAAATGGTATAGTACAAAGCTCTGTTTTTAATATAAAATCAGGGCATTCGGTGGTCATATCACTGAAAATACAAGATTTGGAAAAAATATTATTGTCTACGGGTGCTTGTGGAAGACAATTTCTATGGACTGGAATCTTGAGAATGCTAAAGTGATTCTGGTATTTTACTGACCTCTGCTGGTCGTTTTCTATCAAGAAAGTTAAATAGAGGCAGTTGCCAGAAAAATAAAAAAAGAAAGTTCCTAAGCACAAAGCAATTCTGGTATTTTACTGACCTCTACTGGTTGTTTTCTACCAAGACAGTTAAATAGAGGCAGTTGAACAAGCAGAAAGCAATTCTGGTATTTTACTGACCTATACTGGTCGTTTTCTATCAAGACAGTTAAATAGAGGCAGTGAACAGAAAAAAAAATCCCTTAGCGGAAGCAGATAAGTCCTAGGGCTGATCTCCAGAGCCCACAAAATACATACACATATAAGTATATACTAAAGTATATACAAGAGGTCTCGAATGCTCGACCTAAAAAGCAGCACACAAACATGCATAGGAATTGTATTAAGTGCGAAGTGGTAAAGATAGTAGAATGTAACTTATGGTGCATTTTGGAGCACACCGTTGCAAATTTGTTACTAAAGCATCATGAGTTAGCGCACCATTATTTACAGACGGCACGTTTTCCATTGAGGTGGCCACTGGATTTGCACAGGCACAGTTTTGCTGATGGGACTATGCAGCACGCGAATGATAATGTCTGGAAATGGTGTTTCAGTAAATATTTAATTTGTGCATCACCAAGTAAAGTGTCTTGATTTGTTTTGATCCAGCTGGAGTCTCTGCTTCCTTCCCATTTCAGAATTACGAAGATGTGTTTCCTTTGTGCTTTCTTAACTGCTTGTGTACTCTGGGATGTTTGTACAGTTCATTTACAGGTATTTGAATTTTGTTTTGTGATTCTTGAATTGATCTCAGCCACAGCTCATAACTGTGTGCAGCATTTCTGTTCATTAGTTGTTTGCTCACTGTGTCACCACAGATATGGATCAACCATATGCACATCAATCAAGCGCATGGGTACTCACAAACATTTCTCCGGCGGCCCTACTGTCTGTGGCATGCCCGAGGGCCGCATCTATGCCGGCAGGGCGAGAGTTGGGGTAATGAAAGGTGGGCGTAGGGGAATGTGAAGCAGATGCATGGTTTGGACAACAAACTGAGCCACGTGACTCCTATCTGCCACCAATGCTCTATTCTCATGCACCAAGAATTAAAGTCAAAGCATTGACTTCTAACGTAATACGTGAGAGGGAAAGAGATACTCATCTGGTGGCTGAATTGCAAAATGTGAAACCAGAAAACCTTTATTTATGCCCGTTTCACAGCTTTCTGAATGTTCCTGATCTGTCAAGTGAACAGCAGCCCAGAGTTACTGGTCACCAGGGGGCCGCAATTAAAGGTCAAGAGGGCCGCATGTGGCCCCCGGGCCGTAATTTGAGTATCCCTGGTATAGCGCCATCTGTGCATAGCCATAGTACTGAGTTGTCCTTCGTTTCACCCTTACTTTTAATCAGATAAAGTATCTTCACCGCTGTGATACCCTAAAATGTACATCTGGGAACAGGGACATTTCCATAACTATGCCACTATGCCACTACGATTCCTATGCACCAATATGTCACGAGTGTATTGTTTTGCAAAGTCTTGTATATCGCACATGCAGGAGAAACAAGCACTGTCAAAGTCAATAAGTGGAGGGGGCGTGGCTTGAGCTGCCGCAAGATGGCCGCGTCTTCGTGAGGCTCTGCGCTCCGACCTGGACCTTCCCTCTTCACGGAGCGGCTGCTGATGATTTTGGGTGCTATGAAACGAATATATCTGGAGCGCAGGCGCGGGGGCACAGGTAGCTGTCTTTTTTTTGTGTTTTAGCTGCTTTTGTTCCTGTTTCCCCCGCGTCGCGTTCTCTTCAGGAGTCCCGGTTGCACCCACCATTTTGTTTAATGTGGGACGCGACGGTGAGCAGGAGCTCATTCTACTCTGTCCAGACTCTGGAAATGCCTTCCATTCTGCCTAGACTCCGGAAAGTTTTTATTTATCCATACAAGCCAGCTCGCATTGATTTTTTTAGGTATTCTGGTTACTATTAATTCCTCCCTGCCTCCCAGTCATAATTGGTCACAGTGTCACCTCTTATTGTTCAGCATAGTGTGGAAGTGCTGTTATAAGAAAGAGGCCTTTGTCTTATTTTGGTCATCAGTAGACCTTTCTAGGTCCTACACACCTCTCCTGGTTACTACGTCTCTTTGCTGGCTGCGATATATCAGTGTCTTTGTTCTTCATTTCTATGGAACCACCTCCCTCTCTCAGTCAGAAGAGCTCCTCTGCCAATAAGTCTTCCGTTCGCAAGGACCCTATCACTGCTGCCTCCAAACGTCAAAAGAAGGAGTCCAGTTCTCCCACTGGATCTCTATTGCCCATTACGCTTGACGACCTCATGGAGGAAATAAAGCTCATAAAACCGTTTGTGATTGACACTAACGCTACTCTTCAGAGACTAGAGGAAAAGTGGTCCAACTTAGAGTCAAGAGTTTCAGTGGTGGAACAGAAGATCAGCGATACTCAAGACTTGATTCCTCAGGTTGCAGCTATGTCCAAAGATATAGCTCTTCTCAAAATACAAGCGGAGGACTTGGAAAATCGCAATAGGCGTAATAACCTTCGAATTTACGGCATTCCTGGGGAGGAGGAGGGCTCAGGCATGCTTGCCTTTTTGAAAATTCACATTCCTAAAATAGTTGGTCTCAAGGAAGGCACCATTCTTAATCTGCAACGTGCCCATCGTGTTGGTCCGAAAGCTCGGGAGTTCTCCCTCTACATCGTCTGTCAGTCGCCCCAGAGGGATTATTGTTCTTTTTTTGGAGTACACCGAACTGCTAATGGTTCTGTCTGCGGCAAAACAAAGAAAGCAGATGTTGTGGTCTGGTCAACGAGTTTTTCTTTCTCAGGATGTGGCTCGGGCCACTGCAGCCCGTCGTAAGGAGTTCCTCTCTTTTCATCCTGCTCTTCGTTCTGATGGAGCAAGGACTCACAAATGAGACTTGCTCGGATGCAATCTTCTCTAAAGTATTAATGTATCAAATTTGTATTGTTCAAACTAACTCTTGCATACACAAACATAAGTAGCAAGGAAGCTTGCCTATGTGTTTAAATTAACAAGTAACGGTTGTCTATTCTAAAATGGCCGCTTTTGCGCGGGAACTTTACTGCGCATGTCTCAACCATATCACGTGGTGTGACGTCTTTCTTTGCTTGGTGGGAAATTCTTGCTTCTGCGCAGTATGCATTAAAATGGCTGCTACATGTTTTCACGTGCTACAGCTTGCTCTCGTGTTACAATTAAACTATGGTATTTTAACGCTACTAATGCGGGATAGAGTTTATAAGTAAATGGGAATAGAATAGAAAGAGTGGATATACAGTGAAACATTTTATTTGTGATTTTAATATTTTCTTCTTTGACTTTACTAGTTCGTAAAATTTGGGCCTGGGGTTGGTGATCTGAAAACTCGTGTGACAAAGGTTCTGCGCATGCTCCATGAAAGGCTGCCCAGAAGGAAAAGGATGAAGTCAACCTGGACGTCGTCCAAGGCCGTGACCTGATGGCCAATTTTACTGTATATGTGAATGTCCCTAATAATGTGCAACAATGTACATGAAGAATGTATAAACTTTGTCCTGAGACGGGTGGGAAATAAAGCAAATGTATTAAATGCAATGGGCGGTATTTTAAAACAAAGGGCCTTAAGAAAAATGAATTAAATCAATATGGTGTGAGGAACAACCCCCTGTCCCTGTCCAATCAGAAGTAGTGGCCACATAATTCTGCAACATTTAGGGGAGGTACATGGGCGTAGAAGGGTATAATAGATATAGCATTAGCAAATTAGGTGGGCTAGCAGTAGTTCGCACCACGGGAGAAGAGTTCGAGGTTCGAGATCCATGCTGACTGAATCGCTGTCCAGAGAGGTCCTGAAGAGGGGGCGGCGGAGTCCATTAGAAGAAGTCACGGGAGAATCGAGGAGAAGCGAAGCACCAGAGAGGGGAACGACGCAGGCGTCGTAGGTAGAGAGGTCACCGGTCCTGTCCTGATCCGGGAGGAGGTCTTTGCTCTTCATCCTTCCAGGGTCCTATCTTTCCAACTCCTTGGCCAAGGGGTTTGGTTCTCGCACTTTAGGTAAATATATGCAACCTTTAGTTGCGCTGCTGTCTCTATCTTCTCATTTCCTAAGGGACTGTCATTGATGAATAATTAATTCTTGTGCTTTACCCTTGATATGCGATCTAAGTATCATGTGGTTCTATATTTTACTCTGCTAAAACTTTAGATAAATATTTTAAAACTTCATGACTCAGTGATTATTTCAGAACTTATGAATTGTATAGAACGTCACTCATTTTAAACTTCCCAATTAGCAAAGGGTTCATCGGTAAGTCATTACTCTTCAATGAAAGGTAATTGGTAGCAGGGATTCTGATAAAGAGTAACAACTGACCCACCAGCGGAAATTGCTAGCGTAGTATGAATGTATGGGCCCAAGTGAGTATTTTGTGTATGAATGCTTGTTGCTAGTAACCCGCTGGATCAGTTTTCTAGTAAGCAGAGGACGGTCATGGTTTCATTTTGTTAATTGGGTAATGAGAATTTATTTTATGAACTAACATCCGTTATTGTTTAAAGTTTGTTTTATGTTGTTCAGAAATCCCCGGGGAAAATTGATTAGCGGATGGTAAGTGGAAGCCATACTGCAGTGAGGTTATCTGTCAGGCAGAAATAGTACTGAAAAGTTAAGTAGGGCTATCAGTACTTGTTAGGGACTCTATGCGTGTGAGTGACAGCCAAGGAATATGCTAGTGAAAATTTGATGTTATATCACCTAGAAAGGGTAACATTAAAGAAGTAACAGGTATTTCTGAAGCTTGTGTGAAGAGTAGACGGAAGGGTTTTACTCTTAGTATATGTATAGTAAACGGAAGGGTTTTACTAAAAGTGTGAGAGAAACTATCTTTTTATTTTAGAGAAACTGGCAAGATAGCAAATATTTTATGTTGTTACTGAATTTTAAATAAGAAGCGTAGGGAAAATCAAGTTTTGCGTACGTTTTTTGTAAAGGGAGGGTCAGCTACCGGAGAGGAAGCTGACGTCACAAACGCCGCGCTGGGATTGGTTGAAACCGCGGGCGTAGAAAGACTCTTGTAAAGGAGGGGTGAGTAGTCAGGAGTAATACTGACGTCACAGGTAACGCGCTGGGATTGGTTGAAACAGCGAGGGACAGAGAAGCGCAGATTGTAAAGGAGGGGTTGACAGAAAAGACGTCACTAGAAGGCCGCGCTAGGATTGGTTCAGAGACAAAAAGTTAGTTGGAATCTGATTGGTTGTTGCCATAGAAGCCGAAATCTTACTGGATAGTGAAGATTGTATGTTAAAACGTGATCCAACTTTAATAGGAGTTCGTCTGGATAGAAGATTCCTAGGCTTTGCCGAATATAATTTCATACATCGAGATTTACCCAGAATGTACGGAGAAAAGAGGAAAATGTCATTCCTACAAAAAATTAAGAATTATTTTAAAAAGGACAAACCAATCAAAACTAGAGAAGGAATTATCATTCCACCAGCTAAAACACCCGCATCATTCATGATGATGGTGAGAGGTTATCATACTTGTGTATGGATAGAGAATTGGATAGAATATACCAAAAATGATGGAATATTAGCTTTTCCCGAGAATGGTACTTTTAATGGAAGAATTCTTCAAAATTTGAGATTAAGAATGAATGACCTAGAACCCAGACCTAGACTAACTCAATACGAAGCCTTAGAAGAGTGGGAAACCGAGGCATTTGAACGAGACCGATCCAGAAGTAATAGGGGTTATCGGGGATTTTTTCCTAGATATCAAAATGAGCCGAGGGACGGTCAGATGAAACAGTGGAGACGAGCAATGCTTACAGAGGGACTGTATCCGATATTAATGGCAGAAGAATCAGTAGGGAATAAATGCACAGAAAAGACAAAACATTTGACTAGATTTGGTGATTCCGAAGATGAATTTATGGAGGATATATTAAAGAATCCGCCACCATATCAGGAAGGGACAAGTGGATGCACCCCCAGTGCACCCTTGCTAAAGACACCTTTGGTACCACAAGTATTGCATGATTCACCAATTAGTAGAGTACTTCACGATAAGGAAAAAGAAGCAATAGATAAAAACAGAGCAGAATTAATTCAGAAAATAACACAATTGAATGTTCATCCTGATTCATTGACCATACCTGTAACAATTGGTCCAGTGGTTCCTTTGTACGGTGACAAAGTAACTTATCACAAACCTTTAGTCATGCCTACACCTGTGAATGTTCCTAGACCAGAAGCAGTAGTAATGGTTGAGGATCACTTTAGTGATTGTGAGTCTATAATTTCATTAATGGATTTGCCCATTAGAGACTCTGTAAATAATACTCCAAAAAGAGTAACACCTGGTTGCTCTAAAGATGTAAACATAGTAACCTCATCAGGAACGAAAAGTGCCACAGTAGTTACACCTGAAGACTTAGAAAGGTGGGCACAAGGATCAGACAAACAGAACTCATCCCCAAAGATCATGGACATTTATAAATTGAAGGTTGAGTTAGAAGAAATGATAGCAGGAAATGTAGGGGTAGATCGCCTAAATATGTACGATGAAGAAGAATTATTGTTCATATGCAGAAGCATTACGAGAAATGCGAAAATATTTCATGAGAAATTATCAGATTTAGCTCAACAGATGGGAATTGAAATAGGGAAGTCAAAGGTGTTACAAAAACCCTACAGAGCAGAATTTTCAGACAAAGATTTGGAAAATATGAATACCTCTGGTAGAAAATTACAAGTAAAAGAATTAATTACAGTTCTACAGAAATGGGGAGAACTAGATAAATGGAAAGTTAGATGGACCAAGAAAAAGGAAGAGGCACGATGTAATAGAACAACTTCTGAATATTTGATGAAGGAAAATGGGAAGGGAGATCAAATGTACCCAATGCGAGAAGTTCCAGGAGGGGGATATGTACATGTCCCATGGAGCAGACAAGATATTTTGTCATTTACAAATGATTTTCCAAAGTTGAGGGAAAAGCCAATTGAATGGTACAAGCAGGTTGAGAGGTTCGTGAAGGTGTCAAAGGTATTGTTGAAGGATTTAGATGGTTTGTTCGACATAGTGGTACCTGCCGAGTTGTGGACAGATTGCAAAATCACAGTTGATTGGCCTAGTGAAGAGTATCCTAGAGATTCAAAGACAGGTGCCCCGTCCAATGATGTAATGAAAAAGTATCAGCAGGTAATAACTTACCTGAAAGGGAAAATTCCACCAAAGGAAACAGATTGGGTGAAGATAGATAGAACTACCCAAGAAGCCAGTGAATCGGTACATGCCTACTATGAGCGTTTATTGCAGGTATTCAAGCAGAATAGTGGATTTGAGGATATTGGAGATAAAAACATGAGTCAGTTTGTCTATCGATTTGTTTACGGTCTAAAGCCAGAGATTTGTCAGATGATTAAGCAGCACATGTTGTGCTGGCAAGGGAAACCCATCGACGAGATTTTGAAATATGCCAAATATTGTGGAGATGACATTGAAGATAGGCACAAGAAATTGCAAGAAAAAGTGATGTGGGCTCAAGTAAAAATGGCTGAGAAACAGGGAATTAATTTGGATAATCCAAATGATAATCAAGGAAAAGATTCTGGAACGAATGGTGACACTGGGACTGAAGGAAAAATGAGAGGACGAATGAGCAGGGAAGAGGCTAAAAAGAAGTTTCCATGTCACGGGTGCGGAAAATTGGGGCATTGGAAGGATGAATGTAAAAAGATTCGGAATAATAATGGCCCAAATCAAAATTTAAATCCACAGACGCAGAATGACTCACAGCAGGGTGTAAATCCTCAGAGTCAGTTGCCACCTGCACCTATACAGGGTAATGTAAGCAGAGTAAAGCACGGTACAGACGTCGGATATCAAGGAGGAAGTGGTAAGAATGATTATGTAACATCACAATTTCTTTTACAGGACGATTTCTGTCCCTACAGTTCATGACGGTGCCTAGGAGAGGGGAGAAGGAGTGCATACTTGGTGCATCCTTACAGGTAGATCAGTCAGGTCCATATGTTGAAGGGAATGTGAAAGGTAATGAGATTACTTTTCTTCTGGACACTGGTGCTACTAGGTCTACTGTGAGAACAGCAGACATCCCAGACCTTCCTCTCTCTGGAGAAGCTATCCAAGTTGTGGGGGTGGCTAATCAGAAGATTAGAACACCTCTTACCGAACCAATGGAAGTAAAAATTGGAAACTTTAGAGAAATGCATCAATTTGTAGTGTGTGATTCCAGTCCAGTAAATTTATTGGGCCGGGATTTATTATGCAAAATGAATTGTACGATTTTCTGCAGTCCAGACCCCAGATGAAGACCATGTATATAAATTTATGATTGCAAAGCAAGGTACAGAAGTAGATGAGATGTTTTCATTGATAACCAAAGATGAGTTACCAGAAGAACTGAAAACTACAGTGAATTCCATGGTATGGGATTTCACGGGAAAAGAAGTAGGACTTATGGCCAAAATAGACCCAGTTAAGATTATTGTAAAAGAAGTTGCGATTTTCCCCAACACCCGACAGTATAAAATGAGTGCAGAAGTAAAAGCAGGAGTCATTGAGGAAATTAACAGAATGGAAAAACAAGGAATATTAAAAGAAGTAATGAGTAGCCCTTGTAACTCACCAATCATGTGCCTGAAGAAACCTAGTGGGAAATATAGAATCGTTCAGGATTTGCGTAAAATAAATAAGATTGTGGAACCCTGTTGTCCTATAGTACCAAATACTGCAGTAATTCTATATCAGATTCCTTGGAGCGCAGGATGGTTTACTGTGATTGATTTATGCCAAGCATTCTTTTCCATACCATTGCATCCAGATAGCCAGTATCTATTTTCATTTAAATTTGAGAACAAGGTCTATGTATGGAATCGTGTTCCTCAGGGCTACACGGAAAGTCCTTCCATCTTCAATCAGATATTGAAAAAGTGCCTAGAGAGACTGGTGATGCCAGGAAGCTCAGTCTTAGTGCAGTATATAGACGACCTATTAGTGGCATCTAACACCAGAGAGGACTGTGTTGTTGACACCATTGCACTATTAAATCATTTAGCTGAAGAAGGGCATAAAGTTTCACCTGAAAAATTGCAGTTCTGTACAACAGCGGTTAAGTATCTAGGACACCAAATTGAGAGGGGCAGAAGGAGAATAACAGCTGAAAGAATAAAATTAATAAAGAAAATGCAAATGCCTGTCTCTCAACGAGAAGTGAGAATGTTTCTTGGAATAGTAGGTTATTGTCGACAATGGATAATAGGATTTTCACTGTTAGCAAAGCCATTAATACAAATGACAAAAAAGAAGGCGAAAGACCCAGTTGAGTGGGATGACGAGAGTGCAGGAGCTTTTGTAAAATTAAGAAATGCGTTATGTGCAGCACCTGCCCTAGGCATGCCTGATTATAAAAGAAAATTCGCATTATTCTGTCACGAAAGAGAAAATTGCGCACTTTCAGTCTTAACCCAGAGACATGGTTTAGACAGACGTCCTATAGCATATTTTTCTGCTACATTGGACCCAGTGGCAGCCGCATTGCCAGGCTGCTTAAAAGCAGTAGCGGCTACCTGTTTGAGCATTGAACAAAGTGAGTCAATTGTAATGGGACACACTGTAAAAGTGTATGTACCACATGCGGTTGTGATTCTATTGACAAGAACACAAACTCAGCATCTTACTCCTAGTCGGCTGACTAAATACGAAAGAATAATACTGGGTGCTGAAAATGTGACCATTGTAAGGTGCACGATAGTAAATCCTGCTACCTTACTACCAGACCCATATCATGAGGAAGTTAAAGATGACGAAGAGGAACATGATTGTTTACAAGTGACAGAGTTATGTACGAAACCACGTCCTGATATTCAGGAACTACCCCTCAGGAAGCCAGACAGGGAGCTGTTTGTTGATGGTTCATGCCAAAGGCATGAAGATGGAAAGCTAACTGCAGCATATGCAGTATGTGAACTAACTGGAATAGTTGAAGCATCCTATTTACCGGGAGTCAAATCTGCACAAATAGCTGAATTGATCGCATTAATAAAAGCTTGCAAAATTGGGAGGAATCAAAGAGTAACTATATTTACAGATAGCCAATATGGTTACGGGGTTGTGCATGATTTTGGCCAACTATGGATGCAGAGGGATTTCATGACTTCTTCAGGATCCCCCATCAAAAATGGACAGTTCGTAAAAGAACTACTGGAAGCAATACAATCACCAAAAGAATTGGCTGTGGTGAAATGTGCCGCACACCAGTCAGGAGATGACTGGGTGGTAGTCGGCAACCGATACGCAGATCTTGTGGCTCAACATTGTGCCAAAAACAGATTGTCAGTAAATAAAAGGGTGGAAAGAATGGGAATCAGCTGCCAACTTATGCTGTATGCACCTCCTGAAACATGGAATGATGTGAAACGATTGCAAGATGATGCTGATGAGAGTGAAAGAAGTACATGGATTAAATCGGGATGTTCTCAAAAGGCAGACGATGATGTATGGATTTGTGCCGACGGCAGACCAGTCATGCCTGACTGTCTGCTTTCACAAATGGCCAGGATGTATCATGGAGACACACATGTAGGGAGAGATGCAATGATTAGGCTTTTCAGACAAAATTGGTACAATCCAAAGTTTAGGGCAGTAGCAGAGAGTCTTTGCCAGAGATGTTTAACTTGCCAAATGCATAACCCAGGAAGAAAAACAGTAATTGGGTTTGGAAAAATTGGAAAGGCAGAGGGTCCATTCATGAGATTGCAACTAGATTTCATTCAGTTACCACCATGTAGAGGGCTGAAATATGTACTAGTAATAGTGTGTCTGTTTTCAAAGTGGGTGGAGGCTTACCCTACCAGGAGGAATGACAGTCTTACAGTTGCAAAGTTGTTGCTACGTGAACTCATTCCTAGATTTGGTTTTCCAGTAACTTTGGAATCAGATAGAGGAAAGCATTTTAACAGTGAAATGATTAAAATAATCTGTGAAACATTCCAAATTGAGCAAAAATTGCATTGTGCATATCGTCCAGAGGCTTCTGGAGTGGTTGAACAAATAAATGGCACAATAAAATCCAGATTGGGAAAAATGTGTGCATCGACATCATTAGATTGGCCAGATGCTTTGCCTCTTGTCTTGATGGGACTCAGAAGCATTCCTGATAGAAACACCGGATTGAGTCCGCACAAGATAATAATGGGAAGAGCAATGAGACAAGCACATGTTCCCACGAATAAACTGCTGAATATATCTGAGGATATGGTTCTGGATTATTGCAAAGGATTGGCTGACCTAGTGCATTCTGTCTCTCACCAGGTTGGAGAAGACGCAGTTTCCAGGCAGCCTGAACAAGAACATGATCTGAGTCCCGGAGACTGGGTGGTAGTGAAGAATCACACCAGAGAAACGTGTCTATCACCTAGGTGGGGCGAACCTTGTCAGGTCATACTGGTCACAAACACAGCAGTGAAGTGTGCTGGATTTCCTAATTGGATTCATGTAAGCCACACCAAAAGAGTACCAGACCCTGAAGAAGAAAATACTCAGATAATATCAATTACTGAGGAAGCTGAAGGTTGCCAAGCTGAAGAATCTCAGGTTCGAGATTCAAGGGAAGCTGACGAAGAACAACCGAGCACATGTCAGGACTGGATACCAGTGGTGGAAATACCTGAAGTCTACAACAGAACAAGAAGTCAAGTAAATCTAGAAGAAATTGAAGAAGATCAGATAGGTGAAGAAGAAGCAGCTCAGGAAGAAGAAGAAGAACAAATACAAGAACCTGAGCAGGAACAGATAGGGAAAGGAAACTGGGCTCAAATCAAAGAAGAACAAACAGATTTTGAGCAGGGACAGACAGGTTTAGAAGAACGCGGTCAGGCTGCAGAAGTACAAAGTGCAATAAGCCCTGATCAGAACCAGTTAGATTCAGAACAACACATAGAAGAAGAAGATCATGAGAATGTCGAGCAGGAAAACTCAAATCAAGAACAAAACCAGTTACTAGAAACTCACAGTGAAGCAGCTGAAAATAAACGAATAAGATCAGAGAAAGAACAATTCGAAGAAGAAACTGAAATCAAATAAATCCAAACTGTGCCACAACCTGAAATTAAAAGAATTTCTGAAGAAGAAATTAAAGAAACAGTGCAAACAAAGAAGACAAGAAAAGGTGATCATTGGCCTAGTGTCATTAAAAGAGTAAAATACCACATAACAACCAGAAGTGAAGACCCAGAACAAGTGAAGTGTCCCTTTCTGAGATTCAGTTAGCCTTAGCTAAGTTACCAGGCACCAGGCCCGGACGGCTTTACCGCTGAATTCTATTCTTGCTTCTCACAGATTCTTCTGCCCTTTCTTTTATCTCCTTTTCAGCACTTTATTTCTCATAATGAGGCTCGTGGCTCCTTTCTTGAAGCCATGATTTGTTTAATCCCAAAAAAAGATAAAGATCCCTCATCCTGTGCCAATTATCGTCCAATTTCTTTAATCAATCTAGATTGTAAAAGTTTTGAAAAGGTGCTGGCCCTTCGTATTACTCAAGTAATTCCAGATTTGATTGGCCCTGAACAGACGGGGTTTGTTAAAGGAAGGACATTTGCAGACAATTCTAGAACTTTTCTAAATATCATTCATCTTGCTTCTAAGAGTTTTTCCCCCGTTGCTGCCATAACCCTTGACGCGGAGAAAGCTTTTGATCGCATCCATTGGCTTTTTATGATGAGTGCTCTCAAATGGCATGGTTTTGGTCCCGCCATCTTGTCTCTTATTAGTCTGCTATATACTTCCCCAACCACTTCAGTTTTTGTTAATGGATCACAATCTTCTTATTTCACTCTGCAACGGGCTACACGTCAAGGCTGCCCTCTTTCTCCCTTGCTCTTTATCCTATCGCTTGAACCTTTTCTTCACTCTTTGTGACACTCTTCCTCCTTCCGGGGTTTTAAACACAAGGCAATAGAAATCAAATTTACTGCCTATGCGGATGACATTCTGTTGTATATCTCTGATCCTTCTACCTCTTTGTGTAACCACACTTTCCCCGGGAAAATCCTGGGGGAGGGAACTAGAGGCGCGGGGCGCTAGGAGCAGGCAGCCTCCAACATCAAATGTTCAACACAAAAAGGGGCCGCTCCCAGTATAGTGACCAAGGTGCTCAAAGATTAAATAGTGAGTGTGGGCATCTCACAAAAAGTGAAGGACTGGCCTCACACACCACCAGGTGCTATGCTTCATCATCGGCAGTCCTTGCCCACTAGAAACTCGGTTTGGTAGAGGGCGGGCATACACCTGACGACAGGGATGCACTTCTAAACTAAGTGGGGGCCCGTGACAAGTGAGTGAAATTTAAAAACCATTATAGTTACCAAATTAAATTTTTAATGTGACCGGCAGCTATATGGTATTAAAAACAAGTGAACGGTGAAATAGGGAAATTATTGTCCCCTCACCGTGGTGAATATGGTCGACATGTTTCTGCCTTCTGGCCCGATTGGGTCCTTCTACCTCTTTGCCAGCTTTTACAGACCTGTTATCCTCATACGCCGCCTTGTCAGGTTATAAGTTGAATTTTTCCAAATCCGAAGTGCTTCCATTAAACAAATACTGTTTTAAGAGTATGTTTGATGGAACAGATTTCAAATGGAACGTCAATAGTATCACATGTCTGGGGATCAAATTCTCCTCTTCAATTGTCAGAACGGTTCAGCTCAATCTGGACGACGTTTTATTAAAAGTGAATAACATGGCTGGACAATGGTCTCCCTTATTTTTGTCTTGTTGGGGTAGATTGGACATAATCAAAATGATGATGCTTCCTGTTATCAACTTCTATTTGTCCATGTTACCAGTGAAACTTCCATTTAAAATTTCAAAACTCTCAATGGTGTTTTAAGCAAATTTCTCTGGAATAATCGGAAAGCTCTTATTTCTTTATCTTTCCTGTCTGCTCCTGAGGATCGGGGAGGTGTTAACTTTCCTAATTTTCGCCAGTACCACTCCTCCTTTTTAATCCTTCAAGTGTTACCTTATTTGTCCTCTTCGGTAGAACCCCCTATATCGCTATGGCATAGATTGGAGGAATCTGTGATTCAGCCTTTTCCTTTTTCCTCGTTAGCCAATTTCACGCACCCTCCTCGTTCATTTAATTCCCCAAACATTTCACATTTTATCTCAACCTTCAATCCGATTCTTAGTAAATCTTGCACATCTTTACAAACGTTACTTGATTCACCTCTATGGCATAATAAATCCATTAAACTTTCTAACTGTACTATTTTTTGGAAAGCTTGGGCGGCTAAAGGGATTATTCAAGTTAAACATTTAATACATGATACGCATTTTCTGTCTCCTCAGGAAGTCCAGTCTAAATTTTGTCTGCCTACCTCTTCACTTCTTAGGTATGACTCTTTAAGATTGCTTTTAACCCATCATTTTTCTCTTCTCTCTGGATCTCCCTCCTCCTCACCAGACCCCCCTTTAGAACCACTATCTACTTCTCTTTCTGTTCCGGCCTCTCATATTTATAAATATCTCCATTTCTCTCTTCCTCATCGCCCTAAGAGTAAAATTTAACTTCTATGGGAATCTGATCTGCAGCGCACCCTCTCTATACCTACATGGAATTCTCTTTGGACACGTATACACCACACCTCCTGTACTGCTAGCACTACTCAAACTCTTTATTATTATAAGCATCATTGTGATATTTTATGTAACTTTATGTATTTACAGAGGATTTGTATATATAGCAGAAGTGGTCTGCTGGCCACACACGTGGGGATCTGGTGGTTTTTCCCTACCTTATGCACCGTGCCAGATTACTTTCCATTACTGATTTGTACTTGTGATAGACCTTAGAGCGCCATTTTGCCTATTGCTGACCACCGACTGTATAACTAATGGTACACAACCTGTTACTATTGCTCCCAGCCTTTGGTTCCAGTTCCCGATTATGGTAGTTGTTCTAAGTTTTCATATTACTTTATTTATACCTAATGCTTGATATCTTTTTGCAAATTCCTCTATAATTGTTGTTGCAATGCTGTACCTATGTTCTTACCTGCTTCAATTAAGCTCTTTAAACTTAAAGTCAATAAGTGGGTCTAAAGTGTTAATGCACAGCAGGAGCAGGAAGAGGGCACTCTACTTTGCAGGATAATGGAGCCTGGAGATGGGGCCATGCCTGTCGCTTTGTTACCTTCATTAGTTTTTGTTTTGTGAGACTTCGAAGTTGCAATGCAATGTAATTGCTGACACTAGTCTGCAATATCACATAGCTTGTAATCAAAAGGAGCTGCATGTGCGCACGTACCCTATGTGCTCCTTCGGCAGTGCTAATTGCCAGACTTTCAAAACTCCAGGTGACGAGGCGCCCTTGTTTCTTGCCTATGTGCAGGCGCAAATGTGTGCAATAGACCGACTAAAGACTAGAAGTAAAATTAACTCTTCAGAAATAAACTGTGTAACTCAATATACTTGCGCTTGCAGCCAATGCTCCTTCAAAATAAATATTCACCCTGTCCACAGTAGTTTGCAACCTCAGCTCTCTCCTACTCAGACTTCCATAGTTATCCCAGACTTTGTGAAAAGACAACTAGGATTAGGATTTTTTATTATGCTATCGGCTGGGACCATGCATGGGCTCGTACAGCCAGCAAAGTCAGACCCTTCTGTTATGAAATTCTGTGGTTATACTGAATAAGCAGCTTGCTATATCATTATCATATTTAATCTCTTTATTGATGTCATAACTACACCTTCAAAATTGCTTTATTAACTTTCTGGCTTTCTCAAATTTGCCTGGAAATGCAGCATTTGCCCACTCTTTTTTTGAATATTTCTTGGGGGACAACCCCCCAAAACCCTGGGGAGAGTGAGTAAAAGAGTGAGGCATGTGTGTGCAGTGACAAGTGGAAAGTGTGACAGAGCAAGGAACATCTGGGTGTCGGAAGATGAATAAAAATGGGGCATGTGATAAAACATTAGATATAAGGGTGAGTGGAAAATATGCAAAGCAGAGAAAGTTCATGAGGTGGGTGTGAAGGATGAGGGTGGGATGAGCCTGGGTGTGAGAAGAAGGAGGGTGAGCGGTTCAATAGAGAGGTGTGGGAAAAGAGAGGGTGATGTGTGATACAGAGGAGAGTGGAGAGACATTTTTTGGCGGAAGAGAATAATAGGTGGATGCCTAGGTGTCCTCCTTCAGAGGATGTCATACTACGAATGTGAGTAGCAAGTGAGGCAACCATTACTAGATGGGGTGGTACCGCCTTGAAGTATGGTAAAAATCTGTGTTCTAGAAGCTGAAGAGGGAGATAACAGTAGGACAAGGCGCGTTTGAGATAAAGAAGTGTGTGAAAATGGAGAGGAGAAATGGCAGAAAGTCAAGGAAGTAGGTGTAAAAAAGTATGCTAGAAGGGTGGAAGTCTAGAGAAGTGCAATAAAGGGGATTGTGTGGACAGGAGGGTGAAAAGAGGAATTGATGTAAAAAAAGCGGAATGACTGAGATAAGAGAAATAAAATGAGATCTGAGGAAATGGACAAGAATGAGAGAGAGAGAGAGATTGTGAGAGAACTTGGAAGAGGATGAGGGAGAGAGAGAGTGAGAGGGAGAAGTAAGCAGAGAGAAATAGAGCAAGATTATGCATGAAATGTTCCTGATGGTCACAGATCTCTCCTTCTAGCCCATTTCACATGCTGAATAGGAATGCTTTTTGGAAAGGTATGGAAACAATTTCATCCACTTAACCGCTCATTGACAATGTACATTTGCGTGCACCCCAGAACTGTTGACTGATGGCGTTATAGTAGTTCGAGACTGACGTATGGTGGCAAAAACGTACTGGGAAATTTGTTACTGGCATCCCAGATGAGGGGCTACCATAGTCAATGTACCTCCATTTTGACCTGCAACATCAATTGCAATCCCTGTGCTGAGACATCCACAACTTGGTCTGCATCGCCAGCCTTGTGAACCGCCCCAGTCTGAGAACTAAAGATGGAGTTGCCGCTGGGCTTGATGGGCTGCTAACCCGAATGATTGGAGTTCCAGAAAAAGGATGAAAATGGAGAAGCAGGTAAGATAGGGTAAGGGAAAAAAAGACAAGCATTGGCAAAGCCAATAGGTATCACCTATGCGAGAGCTAGTGGCTTTGGCAATGTGTTTTAGCCATGTGGCTGCTGATCAGCATGGCTAAAAGTTAGTGCCGTGGATTGGGGTGGGGTAGGGTAGATTGGAGTGGGGTAGATTGGGGTAGAGTGAAATGAGGTAGATTGGGGCAGAGTGGAATGGGGTAGATTGACATAGAGTGGAGTAGGGATAGGGTGGGATAGAATGGAGTGGGGTGGATCGGGGTAAATTGAAGTGGGGTGGAGTGGGGGCATTGGATAGATTAGCATGGTATTTTAAGTGGAGTAGATTGAATTGGGGTAGATTGGGGTGGAGTGCGGTAGGTTGGGGTGGAGTGGGGTAGATTGGAGTGGATTAGATTGGGGTAGATTAGAGTGGGGTAGAATGGCGTAAGTAGATATAAGTTGGGTAGATTGGGGAAGAAAGGAGTGGGATATATTGGGGTAGATCAGAGTGGAGTAGGGTAGATTGTGGAAGAGTGGAGTAGGGTGGATTGGGGTAGATTGGAGTGGGGTAGACTGAAGTACAGTTGGGTAGATTGGAGTGGGGTAGATTGGGTGAATTATAGTAGAGTAGAAGGGAATGGAGTGGGGTAGAGTGGGGTAGATAGGGGTAGATTGGGGAAGACTGGAGTGGGGTAGATTGAGGGAGTGGGGTAGATTGGAGTGGTGTGGGGGTAGTTTGGGATGGTGTCGGGTAGATTGGGATGGTATGGGGTAGATTGGAGTGGGTTGAAGTGGGGTAGATTGGACTAGGGTAGATAGAATTGGGGTGGAGGAGTAGATTGGGGTAGAGTGGGGTAGAATGGAGTGGAGTGGGGTAGATTGGTGTGGAGTGGGCTAGATTGGAGTGGGGTAGATTGGAGTAGATTGGAGAGGGATACCTTGGGGTAGATTGGAGTAGAGTGGGGTAGATTGGCAAAGAGGGGAGTGCAGTGGATTGGGGTAGATTGGAGTGGGGTGGGGTAGACTGGAGTGGAGAGGAGTAGAGTAGGTTGGAATGCAGTTGTGTAGATTAGGATGGAGTGGGATAGAGTGGAGTGAAATAGTTTGGGTGGATTATGGTAGGTTAGATTGGAATGATGTGGAATGAATTGGACTGGAGTGGGGTAGATTGGAATGGAGTAGGATAGAGTGGTGGGGGTAGACTGGGATGGGGTGAGGTAGATTGGACTGGTGTAGAGTGGGTTAGGGTGGGGTACAGTGGAATGGAGTAGATTGGAGTGGAGTAGATTTGGGTAGATTGGATTGGGGTAGATTGGAGAGGGGCGGATTGAATGGGGCAGATTGGATTAGGGTAGTTTGGGATGGAATGGGGTAGGCTTGATTGGCGTGTGGTGGAGTGGGGTGGATTGGGGAGAAGTGCGTTAGATTGAACTGGAGAGGGGTAGATTTGAGTGGCTTATGGTAGATTGGAGTGAAGGGGAGTGGTGTAGATTGAGTAGAGTAGAATGGAGTGTGGCAGATTGGAGTAGAGTGTAGTGGGGTAGATTGGGGTAGACCGGAGTGAAGTGGGGTAGATTGGGGGAGTGGAGTAGATTTGAGTAGTGTGGGATAGATTGGGATGGTGTGGGGTAGACTAGAGTGTGGTGGATTGGGTAGACTGGAGTGAGGTAGGTTGGAGTGGAGTATATTGAATTGGGGTAAAGAGGAGTAAATTGGGGTGGAGTGGGGTAGAATGCAGTGGAGTGGGGTACATGGGAGTGGGGTAGATCATGGTAGAGTGGAGAGGGATACATTGGGGTAGATTGTAGTGAAGTGGAGAAGATTGGGAAAGAGTGGAGTGCTGTGGATTGGGGTAGATTGTAGTGGAGTGGGGTAGACTAGAATAGAATGGGGTAGACTGGAGTGGAGAGGAATAGATTGGAGGGCAGTGGGGTAGATTTGGGTGGAGTAGAGTAGAGTGGGGTATATTGGTGTGGGATAGATTGGGTGGATTTTGGTAGGTTAGATTGGAGGGATGTGGGGTGGAGTGGGGTAGAGTGGAGTGGAGCAGATTGGAATAGAGTTGGATAGAGTGGTGTGGGGTAGGTTGGGATGGGGTGGGGTAGATTGGGTTAGGGTGGGGTAGAGTGGAGTGAAGTAGATTGGGGTAGATTAGAGTGGGGTAGATTGACATGGGGTGGATTGGAGTAGGGTAGATTGAAGAAGGATGGTTGGAGTGCGGCAGTTTGGAGTGAGGTAGATTGGAGTGGAGTGGAGTGGGGTGTATTGGAGTGGGGTGTATTGGAGTGGAGTGAGTTGAATTGGAGTGGGGTAGAGTGGGGTGGGGTGGAGTGGGGTAGAGAGGGATAGATTGGAGTGGAGTAAATTGGGGTAGATTGGAGTGAGGTAGATTGGGTTGGGGTAGATTGCAGTGGAGTAGATTGGAGTGGTTAAACTGGAGTGGAGTGGGATAGATTTGTGTGGAGTGTGGTAGATTGGAGTACGGTAGATTGGAGTGAAGTGGAGTGGAGTAGATTTGGGTAGAGTGGAGTGTAGTAGATTGGAGTGGGGTGGGGTAGATTTTGGTAGATTAGAGTGGGGTAGATTGGAGTGGAGTGCGGTAGATTGGAGTGGAGAGGAGTTTGAGAGATTACAGTTGAGTTTGGAGTGGAGAGGGGTAAAGTGGATTGGAGTGGGGTAAATTGGACTGGGGTAGATTGGAGTGAAGTGGAGTGGGATGGGCTAGATTGGAGTCAGGTAGATTGGAGTGGAGTGGGTTGGACTGAGGTACATTGGAGTGGGTTGGATTGGGGTGAATTGGAGTGGGGTAGATTGATTGGAGTGGGGTGAGGTAGACTGGGGTGGAGTGGGATAGATTGGAATGGGGTGGGGTTGATTGGGTTAGATTGAGTGCAGTGGGGTAGATTGGAGTGGAGTGGAGTGGGTTAGATTGAAGTGGAGTGGGGTAGATTGGGGTAGAGTGGAATGGGGTAGATTGTAGTGGAGTGGGTAGATTGGATTGCAGTGGAGCGGATTGAGGTACACTGTAGTGTAGTAGATTAGTTTAGAGTGGGGTAGATTGGAGTGGATGTGGTAGATTAGGGTGAGGATGAGTGACGTGGGTAAATTGGCGTGGGTAGATTGGAGTGGAATAGATTGGGGTGCAGTTGGATAGACGAGTGGAGTGGGGTAGATTGGGTGGAGGGGAGTAGAGTGGGGTCGATTGGAGTGGAGTAGATTGGGGTAGATTGCAGCAAAGTGGTGTGGGGGTAAATTCAGGTACATTGGAGTGGAGAGGGTAGATTTGAGAGGGTAAGAGTGGAGTGGGGGAGACGTAGAGTGGAGTAGCGTGCTGTGTCGTGGAGTGAGTGGCATAGATTAGAGTGGCCTGGGGTCGAGTGGGGTTGCATGCCATAGAGTGTCTTAGAGTGGAGGGGCATAGAGAGGAGTGGCATGTCATAGCATGGAGAGAAGTGGCGTAGAATGGAGTGGCGTGGCATAGAGTGGAATCGAGTGGCATATTGTGGAGTATGCATGGTGTGGTAGCACACTGCCATTACATTTGCACCGCAATAAGGTTTTTTTACACACAAACGATAACGTGTGCAACTGTCATCACCTAGTGTATTGATGTGTTTTGATCGTATTCAAATATTTGTTTCCACCACACCAGAATTACAAACAAATGTGCTTCATTTGTACTAAGTCTGATATATTCTGACACATCAGCACAGTTTAACTTTTGTTGTGTGCTAGAAAAAAAACATTCTACACCCTCTCCTCTTACATGGATACTCAGCAGGATTGTCATAAATTCTCTCATTTTGAAGTCAGAGAAAGAAAAGTAAACACCAAGCTCCCTTGGAAGACAAAGCTTGACATTTGACCTCTGTCTTTCAATGCACAACAAATGTGACAAGATAAGACTAAGATTTAAAGGCTTGTTTACAGAAAGCAAGTTCATGGAAGAATACAGAAAACAAAGTTTGGGCAACTGGAGGGACGAACTCAAGCTGGACAGCCTAAAGCAAATAAAGTCAGCAAATGGAAAGCCAGAAAATGTGAGTTACAAACCACAAAGCCAATGGTAAGCAAAAGGCGGATTTCATTCCTAGGTCAGCTTTCTGAATGTCCCCAAGATGTCTTTAGCAAACCAGACATGTAGGCTTCAACCTAAAAAAGGAAAGAAGGGTGAAAAAGAAAAAAAGGGGAAGAAGAAAGAAAGGGAGAAAGGATAGAAGGAGGATGATCAGATGGAAGGGTGAAGGATTGATAGATGGAAGGGAGAAAGAATTAATAGATATGTGAAGGGAACTCTTCTAGGAAGGGTCTAGCTTGGTTCCCATGGTGTCATTAGAGGTATGATATAAAGTGTGGTCTATGTTAGTTTTTTGACGACTCTCTTGCTGCACTCTGAACTGATATCCTAGCACAGACACATGCACAGAGCTTTCATTTCTAATCGACCTAAAATATGCCCCATTGTGCAGAGCTAACTACCTGTAAAAAAAAAATATATAATAGGCAATTAAGATCCTAGCTTTTGTCATATTCTGTTCTTATGTCACTCTATTATTCTTCTGTCACTGTGTATTCCTGGCACTCTTGATTCTTCTTTTTCTTTTCACCGGTTTCTTTCTTTTTCGCACTATTCCGTGTTTCATTTGTAAAAGAATAAGTGCTAGGGCCTACATTTTTCTAAGAATACCAAGGTTATATTTATTTCATCTCTAGCATCTTCCTTCCACTAATGTACTTGCCCTGTTTCTATATTGTATTACCGTAGGTTCCTTTCCACTCCTGCTTTCTCTATTTCCCACTGTTTTTCATCTTTCTCCTCCTCCTTCTTTTCCCCTATTCTGCTCTACTCTCTTTTGCTCTGGGTCACAGTCTGATGAGGAAAAATAAGTCCCAAGGGAGGAGGGGGAAAAACAGGCTAATAGCCAGCACAGAGGTGAAAAAGATTCCCAGTGGTGTAGGGGAGGTGGGAGGAATACAGTGAGGGAAGATGAGTTGATGGCTTAAGAAGTGCACAATGCTGCTAAGCTGCTGAGCACCTGTAAATAGCCTGTGGGGACACCTAGGGAAGGAAATATCCAATTCAAATGATGTGAATATTTACACTTCTATCTTATTGGGGGTGCTGTAGACCAACTCTGTTGTCTGGGGATCTAAGAGTGTCCCCTGGCCTCTTCTTTTGGGCAGCGCAGACTTTTCTGCACTAGCCTATTTGAGAAGGGTCCAGACCAGACTGCCAGGGGGTGGGTATTTCAACTGCCACTGGGAGGGGATCGCACGCTTTGCTAGAGAGGGGACTAAGGCATGGCAGCCATGCAGTATTTTTAGGACCAACTATAGATCCCAAGTGCTATTGATGGGCAGTCCTGTGGGCTAGGGTTGACTGTGACGGTCGAGAGAATATCAGTTACATAGGCCTAATATGGCCTAAGGAGGGGCAGGACCAAGCCATGTGCATGAAGTGACCAGCCTGGGCTGAGCATTGAGTTCAAGAGAGTGGAGGTAGGTAGCGGGAGGCCTTTATTAATGACTACAATGAAAATGTAAGCTTTGTGTAGTACGCAGAAATAATTTAATTTAAATTTGGCATTACAGGAAATTGTGCGGGCATCTCTGGTGACGAGGATCCACTCTTTGTTGTGAAAGGCTCTGCCCGCTTTTGCTTCCCATTTGTCTTTTAGCTGAGTTCGCATAGGGAAGGCTAGGGGAAGAAGCCAAGAGATTTGTCTGCATCCGTGGCCCACAGTATATAAAGCTTGGATTAATGGGTGCAACCGTGGGGAGACGAGTCCGAAATGGAGCATAGGCTGCCCAAGATGTATTGGATGGTGTTATATAGCGATAATTGACCCCTGTGTAGGCTGGACTTGTCCATCAATTCCTCAAAGGATAGTAAGTGCTCCTCTTCCAAGAGTTTGCCCATGATCCTGAGCGGTGGTGTTAATCTCTTTTATGGATTTTGGTGCTCCTGTGTCTCAATTTAGCATTCTATAGCAAAGTTTCAATTTAGACACGTAGAACCCATTTGGTCCCACAAAAATGACAGACAGAGAAGTCTTAAACCTTAAAGGCTTTATTTACACAATTTTGTGATACAGGAATCGATTAATATAGTCAAAATCAATTTATCAATAATCAAAGTGCAAAACTCAGAGGACAGAATGCCTAAAGAAAATCAAGCAATGTAAAGCCTTTGTTTAAGCATGTGTTTTGCAATTAAATCACAAACACTCAGAATTAAAAGTAATGGTGCATAGGCAAATCACAGTAAAAATAAACGCAGTACGTTGAATGTATTTAACTCTGATTTGCCAGTGCAACATTACTTTTAACTTTGAATGCATGTGAATTACTTTCAAAACATGCTCTTAAACAATGGCTTTGCATTACTTGATGTTCTTTGTAAACACGCACCCAAATAAAGTCTTTAAATTATAGTGTACAAAGTGTGATTTAAGCGTGTTTTGAAAGTCAATCGCGCGCACTTAGAATAGAAAGTATGCGCATAGTCATAAAAACGCTCCGTCTTTCATGACAGCACTGCACAAATTTACTTAAATATCTGTGTTTTATCTTCTTTTTCTGTTGTACATCCACTCCCCAAGAGGTTGCTCTACTCTGAAGACCCACTTTATGCTGACAGTCCTAATCAAGAACCAAAAAAGTACCTCAATCGAGTGCGAGTAGCAGAAGGACTCTAATAAAGACATTCATTAGTATTTGGTCCATGTTCCATCGAAGAGACAAACACAGGAAGAGAGAAAGTGAAACTGGCATGCGGTGAAGAATGAGTACCAAAGAATTTAGAGTGATGATGAAGCCAACCAATGGTAAGTAATGGACGGGCTCTAAGCCCTGTTTTTTTTAAGTAACAATAGAATTGCAAGTGGCAGCACATTCACTGTCTCAGCAAACCACCTCAAGCTCAAATCATTTAGATTAAAATATTATGTTATGTTAGAATTATTTATACAGCGCACGTACACCCTAATGTTTCTTAGCGCTGATAGGCAACAATAGTAAAAGCCAGTGGCCTCCTATACTAGTTCACAGATGAAAGGCTAAAATGGAGAGCGTCTCTAAATTTTGGAGCTAGTAACGAAAACCTAATACCACTCATCCTTTTCTGAAAGTCGGGATAGTCAGCAAGTTGGATGAAAAAGAATGTAGCAACCAACCAGGAGTATAACTCCTTTTTCGAGTTTGAATAAATTGACGGTCCAGGTCAAGGAAAGCCTTAAAAGTGATGCAACACACCTTAAATATAATCCTCTGTTCCACTTGAAGCTAATGGAGGTCTAATAAAAGTGGAGTGATATGGTAATATCTACAATAGCTAAAGATGAGTCTAGCACCCTGATTCTGTATAATCTGCAGTCTACTCACTTGAGCTTCAGGAATACCCAAGTATAGGAAGTTAGCATAATTCAGACAAGACATGATTAAGGCCTTCACAAACATGATTAGGGCCCCTTTGGTCAGGAACCTAGCTACCTTCTTAATGTTCCAGGGGAATAAAAACACAATTAGAAATTACTGACCCTATCTGAGATTTTAAAGACAGCTCATTGTCTGTAATCACCCCCAGGCGCTTAGCAGATTATTTGGGGGGAGGAGGCCCCCCATTACCGATGGCCAGATGGAAAAAGTACATAGGTATGCTTTGTTGTTCACTAGAACAATTCAATTTTTTCTGCTGCGTAATATTTTAAAAATTACTAGCCATCCAGTCCCAGATAAAACACAATATAGATTGATAACTCTTAGGAAGCAAGGGAGCCATCAAGTCTAATAGTTTGTTGAGAGTCGTCAGCATAGTAAATTCTACAGTTCAAGAGATCCAAAGCCTAGATAAAAGGTCTAATATATATATATTAAACAAGTGGGGAGAAAGAGATGAACCCTGAGGGACCACACACTCCAGCTGAGATGCAGAAGATTCAAATGGATTGCTTGCGGTCACTCAGAAAAGATTTCCTCCAGTCGAGGGCAGACTACCAAAAGCCTGCAGTTTCCATCAGGTCCATCAACAATTCGTGGTTGACCATATCGAAGGCTGTGGCCAAATCTAACACTACCAAAGAGGAGGTTAGGCCATCATCACAGTCCTTACATATATCGTCTAACACTGCCAACATAACAGACTCAGTACAATGGTGAGATGAAATCCCGCTTGATGCATGTTAAAAAACTGCAAAGTTTCAAGGTGGGGACAGACAGCTTGTGCCACATGGGATTCTAATAATTTAGCCTGAATAGGCAGCAAGGCGATTGGACCAGTGCTTAATTTGTAAAGCAATATTTGCAGGGCCCTCATTAGGAGGCTACTGAAGCTCACACTACCCTTTGCCCCTGCAAGGGCTGCCAGCAACAGTACCAACACAACTTCAAATAATCACACTCCTACAAGTGTGACAATTCAGACTCTTCCAGGCCCCAAAGCTATGAGAATAGCTTGAATGCAAGGTGTTAGCCATTTGTAATGTATTTTCAATTAATAAATAACTGCTGTTGGGCTCACCACTAAATTAGACAAACAATGCCACCATGTGGCAGGCAGCCATAAGTGCCGGTGTTGACAAATAAATGCCGGTGCTGAGCACCAGAAACCACTGGCACAAATTTAGCACTGGATTGGATGGCAGTTTTTTTTGAAGCAAGGGGTCTTCCTCTTGTTTTTTCTGAGGGATTACCACAGCCTCCTTAAAGGAATTAGGTATGCTCCCTTGTAAAAGAATGGAATTTAATAGGGACAGAAACGGGCCAGAGATTTCTGAAGTAAAAAGCTTCAAAAATTTAGCGAGGCAGGAGGCATTAGGCGAGTCCTATTTCACTCTGGACATAAGCTCCAAAAATTGCTCTTCATTAACAACAGGAAAGCTGTAAAGCAAACACGAATTCCTGCCCAAAGAAGAGAACAACTCCCTATTACTGGGCAAAACTGCTCAGGTTATTACATAATTCTTGTGAAGGAACAATATTCAGAGATAGTCTTGTAAGTTTGGATAGCTCAGTCACTGTTTTAAAAATATCCTTAGCGTTATTACCGGATTGTAACATTTTATTGGTAAAGAAAATAGTTTTTGTATGGAGAAACAAGGCTTTATAATCACTCAGACCCTTCTTATAGAGGATTCGCTTATCAAGAGAGTAACTCTACGCCAATTCTGTTCTAATTGGCGCACCTTCAGCTTGACCAGTTGCAGTTTGTCAGTGAACCATTGAGAAGATGTCTGTCGCTTGATAGAATTCGACTTAGGTTTATGCAAAGGAGCGTGTTTATAGAAGGCTCAAAGTACCAATTTGGTAATATCTTTATCCATGGAGGACACACCTTTACTTAAAAGAGGCATGGAGTTTTGAATTGCAATATTAAAGTTATACTTGTTAATCTGGGACCAGTTACAAAAAATGTAATGCACATCAGCGCTGGCTTTAGGGTTTTGAAGCCCTGCAATACTGAATTTAATGAAAAAATGATCAGACCATATGTAAGATAGTACTTCTAACCATGTTAGCAAAAGGTTTACCGTTCACACCTGACCATGGGTCTGGCCTTTAAAGTGTGGGCATGGAGATATGCTGTTCTCGCGACTTTTGATACATAGAGCCATCACTAATCCAGTAGTTGAAATCCCCCACAATAATATGCCTTGGGTATCAACGAAAAATGGAGAAAGTCTTTCAAAAAACAAATGGGTGAAAGTAGTCATATAAATAGGGGGCTTTTAAAGAATTATGCAAATAAAAGCTTAATTTAGCTACTCTGTTTTTGTAACTAGAAGCTCAGTATCTGGGCTAAGATTTCTTGGCAATCAAGTCAATTTAATATAGCCTTAGAGCCCCCGTAGCGGGCTCTACCAGCCATTAAAGGCCCGAACTGAAGGCGAGGGCCTTTAACAAGGCAGTGTGCCTTTAATGGCCGATAGAGCCCGCTAAGAAGGGCTCTAAATCTATTACAACATTCTGCCCCTAGAGGGCAGAATGTTCTAATTTGCAAAACAAAGGCCTCAAGGAGCCTGAGGGGGTTGAAATCCCCTTGAGCTCCGTGAGGCCTTTGTTCACAGCTGTTGCTGTGAACAAACTTTGGAATGTTGATGCTCCGGTCTTCTAATGGCCATTAGAAGCCCGTAGCACTCCATTGTTTTCAATGGAGCACTCAACATTCCAATGTTCTAATTTGCCTTGAAACTATAGCTGCTACCTCTCCACCAATCTTACCAGACAGTCTATCAAAGTGAAAAATATAATAATTGTCAGGAATGGCATCCAGAATATTCCGGGTATATTCATCGATTAACTAAGTTTTGGAAAGTAACAGAATATCAGGACTTTCAGTATTGAAGATTTCAAATTTATGTTTCACTAAAGAAAGCGTGTTATGATGACTGCAAGGAAATCAGAGTGATTTAGCAATGTAGTACAACCATTAAAGTTAATCTCTTTAACAGTACCCTCATCTTCAACATATAGAGAGGAGCTGTGAGTATATGATAACAGTGCAAACATAAGGAGATGATGGACGGAGCGCTGAATCTTTTCAGACACTCACCCCCAGTCACAGATCTGGGTTGAATCCATCATCGTTCTTTAGCTCACTTTACCACCCCAGTTCAGACACAGCTATATGCAAATCAGTCTTGACCCTGTGCCTCATGGGAACAGTCCAGCCCGAACTGCCAAGCCATGTCTTCCCTGGACCGGAAACAAGCATCCTGGGACCGGTTTCGGGCTAACAGCCCTCATCAGCCAGGCTAAGTTGGCAGGGTATGCCCAGACGTGGGTCCCTTGCTCACTTTGCCACTGGATTCAAGCTAGCCTGGCTGATGAGGGCTGTTAGCCCGAAACCGGTTCCAGGATGCTTGTTTCCGGTCCAGAGAAGACATGGCTTGGCAGTTCGGGCTGGACTGTTCCCATGAGGCACATGGTCAAGACTGATTTGCATATAGCTGTGTCTGAACTGGGGTGGCAGTGAGCTAAAGAACGATGATGGATTCAACCAAGATCTTTGACTGGGGGTGAGTGTCTGAAAAGTTTCAGCGCTCCGTCCATCATCTCCTTGTGTTTGCTTTGTTCGCCCTAAGTTGGCAGGGTATGCCCAGACGTGGGTCCCTTGCTCACTTTGCCACTGGATTCAAGCTAGCCTGGCTGATAAGGGCTGTTAGCCCGAAACCGGTCCCAGGATGCTTGTTTCCGGTCCAGGGAAGACATGGCTTGGCAGTTCGGGCTGGACTGTTCCCATGAGGCACATGGTCAAGACTGATTTGCATATAGCTGTGTCTGAACTGGGGTGGCGAAGTGAGCTAAAGAACGATGATGGATTCAACCCAGATCTGTGACTGGGGGTGAGTGTCTGAAAAGTTTCAGCGCTCCGTCCATAATCTCCTTGTGTTTGCTTTGTTCGCCCTAAGTTGGCAGGGTATGCCCAGACGTGGGTCCCTTGCTCACTTTGCCACTGGATTCAAGCTAGCCTGGCTGATAAGGGCTGTTAGCCCGAAACCGGTCCCAGGATGCTTGTTTCCGGTCCAGGGAAGACATGGCTTGGCAGTTCGGGCTGGACTGTTCCCATGAGGCACATGGTCAAGACTGATTTGCATATAGCTGTGTCTGAACTGGGGTGGTGAAGTGAGCTAAAGAACGATGATGGATTCAACCCAGGTCTGTGACTGGGGGTGAGTGTCTGAAAAGTTTCAGCGCTCCGTCCATCATCTCCTTGTGTTTGCTTTGTTCGCCCTAAGTTGGCAGGGTATGCACAGACGTGGGTCCCTTGCTCACTTTGCCACTGGATTCAAGCTAGCCTGGCTGATGAGGGCTGTTAGCCCGAAACCGGACCCAGGATGCTTGTTTCCGGTCCAGGGAAGACATGGCTTGGCAGTTCGGGCTGGACTGTTCCCATGAGGCACATGGTCAAGACTGATTTGCATATAGCTGTGTCTGAACTGGGGTGGCGAAGTGAGCTAAAGAACGATGATGGATTCAACCCAGATCTGTGACTGGGGGTGAGTGTCTGAAAAGTTTCAGCGCTCCGTCCATCATCTCCTTGTGTTTGCTTTATATGATAACAGTCCCACTTTAAAAAGAAATGTTAACAACTGAAGACTAATAGGGTTACTCACCGAGTGTAAGGACAAAAGTTCTCCATTGAGTATGTGTAATTTCCTGCATAGTGACTGGCCCCTGGTCCCGGTCTGGCACAGATTAGGGCAGACAATCTTGCCTTTGGTGTGTCAGCACAGCGTCCACTGCACGTATCCGCGCCACGACCATGATTAAATAGAGCAGGGCGGCAAGCACATCTAGAGTTCAAAACAACAAAATGGTGACTCGTGTCTATCTAAGCGAGGAAAAATGACCCCCAACTCCCTTTACAATAGTGAGGGAAAAACCTAGACAAATAAATAAATAAAACAGGACACAGCAGATTAAAACCTAAGCAATTCAATTGTAACACCAATTTAACTGTTAAAACCCCTTTAAAACCACTTTAAAAATGAACTATGAAAATACAAATCATGCATTTCACCTATTAACAAAAAAAGGAAGGCATAAAAAGGAAGAAAATAGCAGCCAAAAAGACTGTGCAAATAGCGAACTTGAAGCCGGACAATTAACTATTGTTCCTGGTGTAGGCGGCACTTCCTCGCCACAGCCATGATTAAATATGGCGGGCTGCAAGAGCAGCTAGAGCGCCAATCATGGCTAGCTATATGCACATTGGCTCAAATGCAGGGTGCAAAGGGTTGGCAAAGAGGCTAGGACTGGACCTCCCTGGATTGTAAAGCAAGAGATAACAAGTTGCAATAGTTAAGTTTAGACTTACCAATAATTCAGGCTCTCTGAGACTATAAGCAGGATTCTCTTTAGCTTGTGTATCTGGAAAAGGCCCATGTGAGCTGTAGTAGTAATAACTTTATTTTGGCTATCAAGCCATAAACGTTTTACAATCACTCATAAAATCACATAAAAACAATAAATGTAATCATCCGATAAAAATACTAATATAAATATTATATCTTAAAATGTAAACATCTGTAGTTATTCTTGATGCATCAAACTTAGATCAAAAGTCATCTCATGTCTCTGCTATCCTGCCCTTATAACATTTAAAATAAGATAGAAACCAGTTCATACATTATACATTAAATAATACATGATTATTGTGTGACTCAATCATTTTAGCTAAAATTGGTTAGTTGCTTAAAAAGAAAAATACATGTATATGCCCTCTGTTAGAATATACTTGGGGCCAACCACATTTATGAAATATTAGTATCCAGCCAAATGTATTCAGTGTTCATAACCTTAGTGCTTAGGGCCTTAATTCTTAGATTCTATGCACAATATATGAATCGCGATACGGCAAAAACTATTTTTTTCTTTAGTTCACTTTTTTAAATCCTTAGTGCCTCCCAATAGTGCCACACACCCACGAGTTTGCAAATAGCAATAATCCATTTCTTGCGGGCTGTTGTGTAAAGGGGGCAAAAGAACAGGAAATATGCTTCCGTCTCTTCAATCTGAGGGCAATGTGGGCAGTAATTCAAGAGGGAGCCTGTTTCGTCCCACTTCGAAGTATGGGTTCTTAATGGAAGACGTCCGCATCTGAATTGGACGTTTAAACATTTGGGCGCTTATTTACCAGCCCCTTGCGCCGCTGGTGCGTCACTTTTCCCATTTTAAAGTGACGCACCAGCGGCGCAAAGGCTTGTAAATAAGCCCCTTGGATTGGAAAGGGAACATTCTATCCATATATGGCTCGAGCCTAGGTAGACATTTATGATTCATAAACTGTCCCGATATGCTCCCTTCCGACTGACCTTTCCATATCTGATGCATCGCTTTCGCCTTCTGTGCATCAGTTTTAACTATATCTACTGGAGCACTATCTGAGAGTTTTTTAATTTGCTTCAGCCAAGGAGTACGTGCTTCTTTATCAAGAGCTATCAACTCTTTTAACGATTCCCGATATGGTATCAGCACTACAGTTGACCATAACCTAATCCAGTATAACAAGGGTTTAAGCAGGTGACGAAATTAATGTGATTTAACACCAAATCGAATCTCAGGGGTATGAGAGGTGTGCTCACAGGTAAATTAAAGAGGGCCCTAATAAATTTGTTCTCAGTCTTAGTAAGAATTGCTGTCTCCACATAGTCCCATATCTCAGCTCCATAAATTGTCGCTGTCAGCGCCAAAGCTCTGTATACAGTAATAGCAGGTGACACCAAACCCCCTGAAGGGGCAAACATTTCCTCCCAATCGCTGAGGCTTTCTGATGCCGAAAGGTATTACTTTTTTCTGATTGAGCCCCCTATGTCAGATTAATGTTCCAGGGGAATAAAAACACAATTAGAAATTACTGACCCTAACTGAGATTGTAAAGATCTAAATAATGAAAGTGCTCTAGGGAAACTCCATCTATTGTCACCTTCCCTCTAAAGGACCGATCAGGATTTATCGCCATAAACTTTGATTTAGTTGGATTAAGTTCTAGTCCCCTGTCTGCACAGAAGGCTACAAAAGCGTTCAGTAAGCCCGTGGGGGTTCCTGATATGAGTAAGGTGTCATATCAAACATTAATAGAGGGAGGGAGACACCTGCGGATATCGGGGCACTGTGCTTACTTTTGGCCAGCCATTTAACAGCTCCATTATTATATAGACTAAAAAGTGTGGGTGCAAGGACGCATCCCTGTCTCACTCCCCACTTAATGTCAATTCTGTCCATTAAATCCCCTTCCATATTCCATCTCACCCTTGCATATGTTTCTGCATGTAGCACCCTCAGAATCCAAAGCAAATCCCTTGGGATTCCAGAATTATCCAGGACTTTCCAAAGATTGTCCCTCAGAACCAGGTCAAACGCCGCTCGTAAAAAAAAAGTGACATTTAGTTGGTACCGCCTCAAGGTGATGTATTTCCAACATAGCAGCTTGAAGCGAAAGACCTGATTCAGGATACTAGTTTTACTGCTGAAGCCTGCCTGTGCATTATCAAGGATGTTGTTCTCATCTATCCACTTATGCAATCTAGACAGGACCTGCCTGGAGAAAGGTTTCTGAGAATTATCCAATAGCCTTATAGACCTGTAATGTGAAGGGACGTCCCTGTTCCCCTTGTTGTTAATAGGGATAATGGTGGCTCCATGCCATGATGGAGGAATGTGTTCGCCCTTTAGGATGCTATTAATCACAGCATTGAGATACAGGAGCCATATCTCTGGCTGAGATAAATACAGGTCTCTAGGGATTCCATCTAACCCTGGTGCCTTTCCATCTTCATCTGTTTTAGGGCAAGGGCCATTTCAGCTAAAGTAAAGTATGTAACATCAGCTGTTCCATTTAATGGCCCCTTTACCTTTAGGCCTAAATTCCCTCTTGATCCCTAACATTTCCTTTGCTGGAGATTTATTCTGTGTTTTTTCACAGCCCAATTCTTTATATAAGCCTTCAAAATGGAGTACCCACCTATTGGGCGTTATTATCGCTTCAAGATGGTTCTCAATGGTGCAGGAGTTAACTGCAATCAGCTTCCAAAAAGCCTTTTGATCCACAATTTGTAAAGCTTCTGTTTTTTCCGTCCACTGTTCTAGTCCCCAACCCCTTTAAACTTTACATAAGGTGGTCTTGTAACTTTTCTTAACCTTACCTATTTCTGAGCTGTAGCCTGTTTCCCTTCTTTATTGCTTCCAGAAGTCGTTGTTTCTCTAGACAACAGTCTTTTGAGAACCAAGTAGGGGCAGTGTTTTTACTGGAGTCTCTCTTTTTTCTTTCACGAAGAAGACTCTTATTTGGTTCAGATCAGTTCACAGTGAAGATTTGTAAATTTTACATTATATACATTAGTAAAGTCTATCAGGGAATGTGTTTTCACATATACATCATATATTTGTGTTAGGACCTCAATATTCTTTGATATTAATGGCCATTTTACACTTCTATTGTTGGTAGTTTCCACCGGGACTTTAGATATGGAAGGTGTCAGATGTATATCGCAAAATACACCTAAATGTGCGCTTAGGGCCTGATGGTCACTGTCTGGTCTTTGAATTACCTCCATATAATGTAGTTAAGGCCACAGATCAATGTCCAGGAGTATATAATCTATATTTTTAGTAGCTAGTCCTCTTATAAAAGTTGGAAGAGGTGGAAAATCAGATCTTGTATTGCCATTTACTATTTTTAGGCCATGATCTATAGTTACCTCCAACAACTGGGATGCCACCTTTGTCAATTTCTTATTATCAACCCAGACTGGCCTAGATGTTTTTGATGCTCCATAAGGATAGAGTGCCATGTCAACCTGGGGCTGCTCAGCAGGCAATCGTGTGTTGCAATTGCCTGCTACAATTTGTATTGGTCTCTGGTTGAATTGGCCTAGCTTCTCTGTCAAATAGCCCACTGCAGCGGATTGAAAGTGTGGTGGGACTGATCAAATATACATATTCACTGGGGCTATATATCTCATTCTTATGGTAGTGGGTATTTTAATTTCAAGGCCTAACAAATCCCTAGTGTTTGAAGGCACTACTCTCACCACCTGAAATCGATCTAGCCTTAGCCATATCAGAAGGCCGCCTGATCCTCGGCCCCTGGGGGAAGGCAATGTGTTGGTGCTAAATGCAAGGAATCCAGATCTATGCACTGGTTGAGTAGCCCATGTTGCCTGGAGGAGTATAATATGATGGTAATCTATAAAGACTCCCCACTCTGGGTCTGAAAGTTTTACTTTAATCCCCACTCCATTCCAGCACAACATAATAATATGGTTATCCTTTGTTGCCTCACTCCTTACTGCGTGTGGTAATATATGCAGAGACTCTGACCCCCTGGGTCAGTATATCTTTTCCAGGGTCAAGCAATGGATTAGTATTGTGCTTTAATACAGTATCTGAGAATAACTCTTTTGGGGCCCCTTCCCAATTTGGTGAGTGTCGGCTCTCCCCATACATGTTATTAATGAAGCAGAGTTTCCCAAAGTCACCTGGAGTCAATCATTCTCTGATAACTGCGAGTACTCCCTTGTTCTGGAAGAATTAATAGGTATTGATATTTTCTGATACTTTGAAGTTGTTTGTACCACTTTGTACCCTGGGAAGTTCAATTTCAATCTTATTTATGAACTGTTGTTAGATCTGAACCGTAATTCAAGTATAATTAACCCATCAACAAATTCTTGATTTCTTAATTTCAGCCCTATATAATCCAGCTGTTGGCCAGTGTTAGTGAAACGTTTTGCGTTCACTATGTCCTTCCTTATAATAGATCTACACCTCCTCGTATGTCTTACCTAATGAATGGATTTATTAACTAGTGCCTCATGCATTTCCCTAGATCGTGGGGGATTTTGGGGACATTTATCATAAAGATATCATAGGGCTTACTCACAGAATTATTGAGGTCAAAGCTACTCATTTTTTCACAAGTATTATGTATTATATTTTCACTGTGTCTGGGTTGGATATTTGAAGAAATCCCCCTGTCTTAACTTAGTTGTATAATGTGAGGTATCCATATCCTCCCGTGGGTCTGTATGGAGAGATGTTGAACCCATTCTATGATTTCCCCTAGTATCTTTATTCCCAGTTTTAGCTCCAGGTGTGTTATCTCTATAGGGAAAAGAATACTTAGGGAAGGCTAAGGGTGCCTTATTTTTACTGTCTTCGAATTGGGAGCTTTTCTTCATTGTTAGATTATAAAGCTTATCTACTTTGTCATTTAAGACTTATCCAATCTGCTCATACAATTCTGCAGACTTAAAAGTTTTCCACTTATCAAGTCCAACTGTTCCATTAAATCCTCTTTTTCCTTGCCCACACTATTCTTTTAAGCTCATTCCCCTTGCTCACAGGATATTCAGTATTCCCTAAGTGCTCAAATATAACATACTGATTAGAACACTCAATATTAGCTACAATAGGGATATGTTCAAACCCTTGTTCGTTGGTTAGTTCCTGAGTAGGACTTTCAGAAGTACTCACAGTGGTTGGGGAAATGGACTAGGACTGATATCTATGATAGGCACCTCTAAGGAATGAAAACTCACACAGAAAATAAGGGGTAGGAGGAAATAGTCCCACTTCGACCTCCTGCAACAACTCTATAACCACAAAAATAGAAGAGGGACTCAGTACTCGGATAGCTGTAAACAGAAGTGGGGGAATCACACAGGAGTGTAAAAACTGCCCTCACACACAGCGAACTGTGTCATGCTTCATCATAGGGCGAAGCATGATGAAGCATGACACAGTTCGCTGTGTGTGAGGGCAGTTTTTACACTCCTGTGTGATTCCCCCACTTCTGTTTACAGCTTTCCGAGTACTGAGTCCCTCTTCTATTTTTGTGGTTATACCTCTAAGGAATGGTCATCAATTGGTTTATTAAAATAAGTTTCAATGCTCTTCTGTGTGTCTACCTTCTTCCCTGTTCCCTTCCTCCTCTTGCCTTGTTGTTTTCCCCCCATTGTCTTTAGGGGCAAGTAACCCCTTACTTCTTCAGTTAACTCATCTATTTCGTCGAGTGTACAATTCTCGGCTGCATGCCTGGGAATTTTCCTAGCACTCCTTACTCCAGGGATTTTATCGGTTGCCTTCCTTTTTACCATAATTATCTTTGGGTGTCTGGAATCTTTTTAAGGAGAAGATATGATCTGTGGTTTAAAATTATTATTCAAGAAAGATACAAAAAGACAATAATAGAATCAAACGTAAAATAAAAGCAATAAACTGCTAGTTTCAAATGTCACAAGTTGTTAAATGTATCAATCACCAGAAAGTCACTCTCGTATAACTTGGTATGAATCCAGCACCTTCATAATAGCCGAATTATCTTACTGAAGACCAAGGGAAATTAATGGCAGAGCCAAGGGGGGGTGGCCCTGCCCTGCTTCTTCCTGTCGCTAACGGGCGCAGGACGGGCCTGCCCTTGGCCCGGGCGCGCGTCTCGTGCGGCGGAACCACAGCGCGCTTTAGTAGCGCTCAGAAGGAAATGGAAGTGACAAAATTGCAGAGGATGATGAGACGTGGTCCAAGAGGCCAGATGGCAATGGGGGCTTATACCCTGCAAAGTCAGTCCTTGGAGAGGAGAGGCGGTGTCCAGGTGAGTGTAGCACACTCCAGCAGTGCTACTAATGGCAGGAATAGGTCAGACAATGGCCCCAAACAGGTCAAACCACAGCGCGCTTTAGTAGCGCCCACAAGGAAGTGGACGTGATGAAATCGCTGGGGATGATGGGACTTGTGGTCCCCAGCTGCCAGAATGCAATGGTGGCTTATCCCCTGCAAAGTCAGCCCTTGGAGAGGAATGTGGGGGCATATTATCAAGGGCCGGCGATAAATATCGCAAAGCGCGCTTAGCGCTTGCATATTTATCGCCGGCTATCTCTGGAATTTATCGCCCGGTTAGCGCGTTATTAACAACGCGCATCGCCGAGGCGATAAAAATGTCAGAGATAGCGTGGATATCGCCGTTTTCCATGGGAAAACGGCGATATCCTAGATGATAGGGCCTGTGGTCTTAGCCACAGAATCCACCCCCATGTTAAGTTGCCTTAGTCAGGAATTTAACAGACGTTAAATTCCTGCGTTAAGACATACTTAACGCGATTAAAATAATCGCTTCCCGCATTGTAAATATCGCGAAGCTGCCTTCGCGATATTTACCCATGTTGTTTCCACAGACACGCCTACTTTGCATCTCATTATCGATGCGAAGTCAGGCGTGCTGGGAACGGGAGCAAAATCAGCAAAACACGCGATAGCATGTCTTTGCTGATAAGGCGATATAATTATCGCCGCTTTTCGTCCGAAAACGGCCGCAAAAGCGGCGATAATTGTTTATCGCCGCCTTGTTAATATGCCCCGTGGTGTCCAAGTAAGTGTAGCACACTCCAGCAGTGCTACTAATGGCAGGAATAGGTCAGACAACGGCCCCAAACAGTTCAAACCACAGAGCGCGTTGGTAGCACCCAGAAGGAAGTAGAAGTGACGAAATTGCAGGGGATGATGGAGCCTTGTGGTCCCCAGCGGCCAGATGGCAATGCCGGCTTATCCCCTGCAAAGTCAGCCCTTGGAGAGGAGAAGCGGTGTCCAGGTAAATGTAGCACGCTCCAGCAGTGCTACTAATGGCAGGAATAGGTCAGACAACAGCCCCAATTTGAGTATTTTGTTTAACAGTCTTTGTTAGGGCTGTGCGCTGCCTATTACATCTCCATCAGTGTTGGACTGGCCTGTCGGACAAGTCTGGGACTACAAGTGGGCCAGATTGAAAGGCACAGTGTGTGGCCCAGTTTATTTTGGTCCTGTAAGCTGTGATGGGACCAAAAAGAAAACAGAGTCCACTCCTGTTTGGCTGTCGAGATGAATCTGTAGCTACCAGAAGGCAAAGGCCTAAATTACCTATCTTTGGAAAATCTGGAGGTCCAGTCTGGCCTCACTTAGAGTTGGTTGGGAAATTTGTGATAGTGCCACTAATCCGTAATAACAGTACCATACCTACTATTTCTTGTATTACTGCAAATACTCAGTGCATTAAATAGGGAATAACATGTGGAAACACTATTCCTTGAGTTTTCCCACATGAATAGCTGAAGAGTTGGCACTAGCTTTTTGTTGGTGCTATCAAACACGACAAACCTGATAGGTGATGCAATATTACTACATTTGAAAAGATGTCATATTGATAAACTTGAAATCAGCGCAATCAGGTTATATCTGCCACTCATTTAACACAACATTGGTGCAAGACCTCTGACCACCTGGTCAGGAAAACTGCTCTCCCCTCGTGAAGCTCCGTGGCTGAGGCTCTGCCCCCAGCGCCCTACTGGTTCCAGGTTCCAGGCTCGAGGTAGGTGTTCAAGGCCCTCCTCCACCCGCAGGCTCCTGCCTGCGGCTCATCCCTGGTGGTCCAGTGGAAGAGCCTGCTCTTCTGCTGGTCCGCTCCGTGTTTGCAAACCTTTTCTGTTCCTTACTTCTGTTACCTGTCTTTTCTGTCTTTTTTCTGTCTTTCATTTTTCTCTTTTGCCTTCTTTGCCTTTTTTCAGCTTTTTTCCCTGTTTCTGTTTTGCCTCTGTTCTCACTGTTTTCCCGCTGCTAGTGCCCCCGCAGCCCCTCCCCCCACGTGTTCCCGCCTCCCAGCTGCTCTCCCTCCCCTGACCCCTACTTAATGGCGGCCTCTGCGCAACAGGGCGAGCAAGACCTCTGACCTCCTGGTCAGAGAAGCTGCTCTCCCCTCGCGCAGCTCCGTGGTTGAGGCTCTGCCCCCAGAGCCCTTCTGGTTCCAGGCTCCAGGTAGGTGTTCGAGGCCCTCCTCCACCAGCAGGCTCCTGCCTGAGCCTCATCTCTGGTGGTCCAGTGGAAGTGCCTGCTCTTCTGCTGGTCCGCTTCGTGTTTGCCAGCCTTTACTGTTCCTTACTTCTGTTGCCTGTCTTTTCTGTCTTTTTTCTGTCTTTCTTTTTTCTCTTTTGCCTTCTTTGCCTTTTTTCTGCTTTTTTCCCTTTTTCTGTTTTGCCTCTGTTCTCACTGTTTTCCCGTCACTGCAGCCCCCGTGGCCCCTCCCCCTTGCATGTTCCCGTGACTGCCTCCCAGCTGCTCTCCCTTCCCCCGACCCCGACTTAATGGCGGCGCTGCGCTGCCATGCGCAGTGGGCGCGCCGCTGGCATGCCGAAGGCAGGCCCATCCGTGACCCGACCACGACCCGACCGTGACCAGTGCCAGGGACTCTGGTCCTCCGACCCCCCGCCGCTACGACTTCAGCACTCTCCACGCACTCAACCCGGGAGGCAACAACCACTGCCAGCTATCTACGCCAAGCAACTCCCAAGGCCTGTTCTCCTGCCGACACTGCTGACGCACCTTCACCCTCCTCTGGACCCAGACAACTACCGCCAACCCACTGGACGCTAGCGCACCCAAACCCCTGAGCTACATCCTCCTCAACATACGCTTCCTGCACAGGCACGCAGTAAAAGTTTGGGACCTCCTCAACACCCTCTCACCCGACATCGCCTTCCTCACAGAGACCTGGACCAACGCAGCTCCGCTTATGACATCGCAACCGCCATCCCCGACGGGTACACAATCTTGAGGAAAGACCGCCCCAACCACCCCGGAGGAGGCCTTGCCATCGTCCACAAAAGCTCACTCCGACTGACAACCTCCATCTCGAACGACACCTCGACCCCCATGAAACGCATCCATTTCCAGATCCAGCCCAACCCCAGAACGACACACCGCGGAACACTCGCCTACAGACCACCCGGACCACGCTCCCCCTTCACTAACACCATCGCAGACTACATCGCGGCCCACGCCTTCGCCTCCATGGACTACATACTGCTCGGAGACCTGAATTTCTACCTAGACAACCTCAGCGACCCCAACTCCACTACCTTGCTAGTGAACCTCTCCAACATCGGACTGAAGCAGCTCGTCTCCACCCCCACCCACACGGCAGAACACACTCTTGACCCCATCTTCGCCGGAGGAAACAACATCCGCTTCAGCCACACCACAGAACCTCTCTGGACGGACCAACACTGCGTCCACTTCTCCTTCTCTAAACCAACGCGCACACAAGCCTACGCCACGCCTCCCACACAGAAACTGGAGCAAGATCACCGAAGAGCACCTCACCTCCGCCCTCAGCCGCACGCCTCCCCCTACCACAACAGACGCCAACACTGCAGCCAACGACCTCCACCAATGGATCGCTGACTGCACCAACACGCTCGCCCCTCTCCAGAACTCCACCAGACCACACAACAGGAAAGCCACCTAGTTCACCACGGAACTCCGAGAATCCAAGCGCTCATGCCGACGACTGGAGAAAGCATGGAGAAACAGCAAAACCCCAGAAGCAGGCATCGCCTACAGGGCCGCCAGCTCAGCACACCACCAACTCATCAGATCTACAAAGAGAAACTTAATTCAGGACAGAATCCCCTCCAAATCCTACAACTCCGAGGAACTCTTCACCATCATACAAGAACTCACCAGACCACACGGCAAAACCACTGACGTCCCTCCCTCCCTGGACCTCTGCAACAAACTCAGCTCCTTCTTCCACCACAAGATCAGGACATTCTACGACAACTTCGACGACCAAGACCAAGGCACCGATCCAACACCATCCAGCCGACCCTCCTCACCTGGACCCCTGTCACCACGGAAGAAATCGCAAAGACCATGAAGAGTCTCCACTCTGGAGCACCCACGGACCCCTGCCCTCCGCACATCTTCCACAGGGTCGCCTCCACCATCGCTCCTGAACTACGACGGACAATCAGCTGCACCCTCGAAACAGGTACGTTCCCCGATGACTGGAAATGTGCCGACATCAAACCCCTCCTCAAGAAGCCCTCCGCAGACCCGACGGACCTCAAGAACTACAGGCCCATCTCTCTCCTCCCCTTCACCACGAAAGTCATGGGAAAAATCGTCAACACCCAACTAACGCACTTCATAGAAACTAACAACATCCTCGACTCATTTCAATCCGGATTCCGCAGCAATCACAGCACCGAGACCACCCTCCTAGCCGCCACTGATGACATCCGCACCCTCCTCGATCAATGCCACACTGCAGCCCTCATTCTACTAGACCTCTCAGCAGCTTTCGACACCATCTCCCACCGCACATTAGCAGCCAGACTCCACGACGCCGGCATACAGGGAACTGCCTTAGACTGGATTTGCTCTTTCCTCTCCGGCAGAACACAAAGAATAAGACTCCCGCCCTTCCTCTCCGAACCCACAGAGATCAGATGTGGAGTACCTCAAGGATCCTCCCACAGCCCCGCGCTCTTCAACATCTGCATGGCCCCCCTTGCAACCATCATCAGAAAACACGGACTCAGCATAGTATCTTACGCCGACGACACCCAGCTCATCCTCTCCCTCACCAAGGACCCCGACATCACCAGGCACAGTTTCCAGGAAGGAATGAAGGACGTCGCATCCTGGATGAGCAGCAGCTGCCTGAAGCTCTACTCGTAGAAAACGGAAGTCCTCATCCTCGGATCCACCCCTGCCGCATGGGATGACACCTGGTGGCCACCCGCCCTCGGAAACCCTCCCACCCCCACGAACCACGCCCGCAATCTCGGCATCATACTCGACTCCTCACTCACCATGAACCGACAGATCAACGCCGTGTCCGCCACATGCTTCAACACCCTCCGCATACTCCGCCAGACCTTCAAATGGATCCCCCCGACTCCAGAAAGACCATCACCCACGCACTCATCACCAGCAGGCTGGACTACGGAAACGCTCTCTATGCCACAATCAACAAATCACTCCTTCACATACTCCAGACCATCCAGAACACTGCAGCCAGACTCGTCCTCTGCATTCCATGACATGACCACATCACCCAGCACCTCCGCGACCTCCACTTGCTCCCCGTTGTAAAGAGAGTTACCTTCAAGATGCTCACTCACACATACAAAGCCCTCCACAACAATGGACCGCAATACCTTAATGAAAGAATCTCCTTCCACGCCCCCAAGAGAAACCTCCGCTCCGCCGACCTGGCCCTCGCCAAAATCCCCCGCATCCACAGAGCCAGAACAGGGGGCAGATCCTTCCCCTACATCGCGGCCAAGACCTGGAACAAACTCCCCCTCAGCATCAGACGAAGCCCTACACTGCAAGCCTTCAGAAAAGACCTCAAGACCTGGCTTTTCGGATGACCTCGGAGCCGCCAGAACCCCCCCCCCCAGCGCCTTGAGACTCTCACGGGTGAGTAGCGTGCTCTATAAATTCCTGATTGATTGATTCTTAGCATGAGATAAATGAGCCCATCTGCATTACAGCCTTTTGATCTTTACAGAATTATGATTTTTTTACATTTTCTGTATGTCATTTTGTGTGCAATCTACGGCCTTGTTTGGAAATCTAATAATTTTGGGCCTGATTTAGAGTTTGGCGGACGGGCAACATCATCACAAACACGTAATGGATATCCCGTCTGCCCTATTAAGCGCCATAGGATATAATGGACTTGTAATACGGTGGGCGGGATATCCCTGTCCGACAAACTCTAACTCAGGCCCTATGCTCTGTGTGTAATTTAATAAATATCAGAAAATTCCTTTAATACACATGCTCTCAAAACCACAAAATTACACCGAAAACATAGCTTCTGCTTGTAGCTCTCCGTTCAAAAACAAACCCATTCTTCACTGTGCTATAAGAGTGGTATGTTCTATTGTGTGATAAATCGGTGAACCGGTTCATTCTTTTGTTTTCGTGACCACACGGTGCACAGTTAGAACAAGCATTTGCAATGCAATAGGTCTCGGATTTACGCAAGTTCGAGCTAATGCCATTGTAAATGACATTGCCTTTTATTTATGTGTTGATTTTAAAAACATAAATAAAAGGCATTGTTATTTACGATGGCAATAGCTTAAACTCTTGCAAATGCGAGACCGATTCCAATAAAAGAACGCAGATTCCAATATCCACACATCTAGCAAATGTTTATAGGCCCAACAAATCTACAATTTTTTGCCATTAAACTACTCCCATACCACCCTACCTTGAATACAACAGCGTGTACAACTGCCACGTTATCCACAGAAAATGCATTGTATTGTGCTGTACCACAGTCACATGTTTTTGTTAAGTAATGGGAGTTGACGCTTCCTTAGGAGCACCTGTCTAAAATGCGTGCACCGTCTCTAAAACCTCATTGCTTTTGTTTCACAACAGTAACACTATAATGGAAGTGTCAGACAGTTTAACTGCTAGACACACTGTTTGCATCTTTTCTAACGAATCTGTGTCTTCTAGAAATAGTGTTGTCCAATGCTGCGCTTCAAAGGCACTCATGCAATTCAGGCTTTAAACCGGAAAAAATAAATGTGATTTCTTTCTCTGAGAAATTCGGGTGGCCCCTGATTTCTCCGAGGTCAGACTGTATTTGCTCGGGAGAAGGAAACCGCAAGCCGGGTCCTTTACTTACGAGAAATATTTTTTACGAGTCTCCTGGAATCTGGAAGGGTGAGGTAATGCCTGCTGGCACCGCCCGAGTCCATTTTGTTCTATTGATGGAGATGTGCTTTTAGACTCCTGTCCTGACTGCACCCTGGAGCATGTGATGCAGCCAATGATTAGGCGCAATGCTCATGTGAGGCCGTTGAGGTGGATGCGGAGAGCTGACGGTGTCAGAAATGGTCATTTGGATTTGATGCCCCCCCTCCCCCCCACCCAGAATGTGATGACTGCCCCCAAGTCTCCCATGTCTGACAGATATTGATTGGTCTTCGGCTGCATAGGGCCTCCCTTGAAGGGTTAGGGGTGGGGGTCCCTGGAAGGTTGAACCCCGTGCTGCAGGGGCCTGTGTTGCACCCCTGAGTGACACACAACCTTGACTATTGTGGCGTTCGTCATCCCGCGCTGCATGGATCGCGTGCTGCCTATGTTGGAAGCATGCGCCTGGAACTCGCTTTTATTGTCAATTATTAAAAAGTGTTACAAGTATGCATATTTTTTTGCAAACAAAAGTGTTTAAAAACGCTTTCCAAGGCTGTCTTCTGCGATAGATGCACATTAATTGTATTATAGGCTTTACTGGAATGTCAAATATATTAATGTTATTCCAAGTGGTTCTTGATGTAAGGGAAAGGACGAAGAGATAATAAATATTAGGGCAAGACTGTGCAGTACTGAAAACAAACCGTTTATTTTAGGAGTATCCAGTTTGTTGTCTGTTTCGAACTGTAAAACCATGTCGTTGTTTTACGTTTCCTTTTGAATTTTACACAGACTTCTTTTCCCGAGTAACATAAAAACAATCCTCGGAGAGGAGTTTACAAGTTAGTGCCTTTTCAGTCAACACAGAACCTGGTATTGAATGAACCTTGTTGACAGGCTTGAGGTCAGGCGTGGAAATGGCGTTGTTTACACAGTCCACCTGTGCATTGCAGCGATTACTGCTCCAGGGATTTGGAGGTTTGTTTTGCTCGTGCCTTCCGGGGGGTTGAGGGGGGTTGGAGTTCGCAGAGCGTTGTCTGCTCTGGCGCTTAATAGAATCGAATGCCTCATACCACACGTAAAGGCGGGAAAGTCAAGTGAGGACTCAATACGTGGTGTGTGCAGGTGTAAATAAGCCACAAAGTGGAATGCGACTCAGGAACGAAAAAAAAACCAGTGGTGCGCGCGCACCTCAGAGGAGCGGGGGCGGGAATCGAAACCAGTGGTGCGCGCGCACCACAGAGGAGCGGGGGGAAAGGGAGCGCGGCAGTGAGGCGAACGCGCGCTGCTGCGCGTGCTAGCCACCGATGGGAATGGGCGGAGCAAAGGCGGGACATGCGCCCGCCTTTGCCCAATTGCGTGCATTTCTTTTTTTTTTTTTAAACACTAAAGCCAATGGCAGCCGGCGAAGAAAAAAAACACACGCACGAGCGTGTGGTCAGCTTTCAAAAGCCCATACAAGAGGTCTCGGGCTGTGCGAGCAGTGCTGCGCACTGCAACGCTAGGCCCGAGACCTAAAAAGCAACACGTTACTGATTCTTTTTTTCAAAAACCAAAGTGCAACAATGCAAGAATTGCTCATCTATCCTATTCAGAATATGGTACAATTTCACGAAAAACCAATTATGTATCTCTTACCATTTCATGTACACGCTCACATGAACAAAGGTTGCATTGTGCTCTTGTTTTTGTTCCTTTCGACCCATTGTTCAGACGCCTTTTTATGGAGTTGCCCCCTGTGATGAGTGCTTTTTTTTATTCCTTTGGTAACCTCACTTCAGAGGCCTTAATCTCATTCAACTTTAACCCGGAAGTAATTCATGCTGAACATCTTCATGCAGTCTCAAGCGAGAAAAGAAACAAAGAGATCTAGGCACGTGTATTTCAAAAGTACATCTTTGTAATACCCAACAAACAATGCGAAGTCTAAAACCACAAGCACAGAACACACGCAGAGCAGTAAAGCACGCGATGGAAACATGGTATGTTATTTTCGTTAGACTATCATTCATTTAATTTAAATCTTTTTTTTGGCTATCAAAGAAAACAGCCATAAAAGTACAAGCAAAATAGTACATCTAAAAAGACAATTAAAGAACATATAATTACAGTGACAATTATTAAAAAATCAGTTCATTTGTTACACTATAGCATAATACTTTTCCTCGCATTAATCGCTTTCAAGATAAACAAAGCAACATTATAACATATTGATTAATCGTCTAGTGTCACCAAAAATGTCATTGCTACTTTGTGTGACCTAATGTTCTGAGCAGCAAACAATGGTTTAAGATAAAAGCACCTAAAATGATGATAAAAATTACAAAACAATAGAAAGTGCAATGTGCTTTGTTTGCTTTTGGTGTCACAAGGGCATGGTACCATATCAGGTGGGCGGGACTTCATTTTTTGGAATGCGACTAGGTAGTGAACAATGCCACATCTCAGTCTTATCAGCACAAAACGATGCTGTACATTAGTCACATGTGAAAGGTATTTATTACCTCCCTCCTCCAAATTAAAAGACTTATACAAGGCGACCATTGGTTTATTCTGCTCGGCCATTTATCTACGACCACATGGATATCTTAAACAGCCTTTCGAGGGAGGAATTAATATACAATAACCAGGGAATACTTAATGCATCATTCAAGGCTAAACAGTCTAAAATAATTGATCTGGTGAAAGCCGTTTCTTTCCTGTCCCAAAGTGAAGCCCACAATAGCAGCGGTCTAACCAATAAAAGATCCTCTAAAAATCGTAGTCCCACCTCATCATGTACAATAGTGTTTGATGCAGAGGAGGGGAGGTATAGTAAACGTTTTAAAAAGCAATGTTCTTCTATTTGCAGGGCCGTGCTATTTGCATAACCCCAGAGACCCGCCCCATAAGGTTCTGTGCTCACTCCTTTTGCTTTATAAATGGCTACCATTTCGTTAATTGGTCGATTCCCTAGTTTTGAAGAAAATGTAAAAATCCCTTGGGTTGCCCTACTCATTTTAGCTCTAGTATTTAAAATATGTTGTGACCATGAGCTATTTCCCGAAAATAAAATACCAAGATATTCACAAAAGGAATTCACTGTATTAATTGGAATGCTGTCAATAAAAAACGATTTGCAGGATTTGGGTTTAGGCCCACAGACCATGGTGAATGTTTTAGATTTATTAATTACCATTTTCTTTTGTGTCATAAAATCTAAAAAAGCATCCATCAGTCTCTGGAGGCCTACTGGAGTCCGTACTAATAGTACTGTTTAATCCGCATATTATAGTACGAGTATAGGGTGGCCAGCCGCCCAAGGGGCATCAGCCTGAATCGTCTGTAAGTGATTATCTACCCCATTAATAAAAAGGGAAAATAAGACTATCAACAACCTGCACACTGTCTTTCTGGGAGCCCTGCTTTGTGAGCTGGGAAGGCCATCAGTCGAACAGGAGGAACCTTAGTTCTTTTGTATCGTTTGTGTTTGGTTGTCTGTGAGTTAATTTGAATGTTATGTTGATTTGTAAAAAATGAGTTATCTCGTGTCAGACCTTTCAGATGTTTTATGTGTGTGCTGTCTGTTTTTCTCTTGATTGGTAGGGGCACACTCAATTGTCTATTTTTTGGCCAAAGTATAGTATTTGTACACATTTATTTCAACCCACGTCTTTGCCTTCTGATGCAATTTACACTTGAGGGTGGGTTATATATCTATACCATTCCTAAATGTTTTTAAAGCAAATCGAGGCAGAGTTTCTGTTAAAAATAATAGAGGATTTTACACAAACTGTTATCCCAACTCATGGCCCTTCCTGAACCCCAAACAGCCATAAATGGTCAGTCTTTTTTATTTCAGAAAGGTGATAACCCTAGTTGCAGATGGTTGGCACTGGCACTAATTTTTGGAACCGGGACTTAATTTTCCTTATCAGACTTTGACCCAGAGCAAGAGAGAAAAAGGCAGAGTAGAGAGAAAGAAAGAGGAAGAGACACAGGAAATCTGTGACAAAGGGCCTGATTATGATGGCGGTGGAACCGCCACCGACAGGCCGTCGGTGGCGGTCCCACCGACACCCAGCCCATCAGTCTGACCATCGCATTAGGATGCAGGCGAGCGGAGCTTGGCTGTCGGGGGGGAAAGACTGCCGCCTCCGACAAGATCAAGGATCCTGTCAGGGCGGTGGTTGGACTCCTGTCCCTACAATGAGGGCGGTGCCTGCGCAGGCACCACCGTAGGGATTAGGATGTTCTTTTCCGACAGCCTGTTCATGGCGGTCCGACCGCCATGTACAGACTTTCAGAAAAGGAGTTTGGGGCCCCAAGCAGGGCCCCCAGCCCCCGTGGGCCACTGTAGAGTGGCCTAGGGATACCTGTGTTACCCCCACGCACATCCCGCAGCGTGTACTAGGCACCATGTTGGAATATGAAAATTGTCTTTGCTGTGTTGTTACATGTTGTTCTGCATAAGTTAGCATTCGCGGCACCATTTTATGTTTTAGCCGCTATTTTGACCCATGGGTGAAACTGATCTCTCTGTGTCTCTGCGAGAAGCAGCTTTGGTAATTTTCCTATTCTCCACTGTTGGGCCCTGCTGTACTAATGAATACACTGTTCTTATTAGTGCATACCTTTCCCACTAGATAGAGGCCTGCTCCCACTAGTCCAGCGATGGGCGCTGGCAGAACGACCTTGGCACGAAGATAATGTGTGCCCGGTCTCAGGATCAAAACTTATCCTTCTGTACCTCGTTTGTGTAGCTGCCTCCATCTGGAAATTTCCAGTTTGGGCGTGTCTTGTGGGGTTCTGAATCGTATATAATGTATCACCATGTTTTCCTATGTCAGTCCTCTCTGCAGCACCCCTAAGCGACTGGGCAGACGGGGCTCCGCTCGAGTGTACCTGAATAAACATATACTTGGTTTGTATTCTCTACTGTCTGACTGACTCTTCATTTGTATGGAAGGCTGAGAGGTGGTCTCGAGTGACCCGGGTGGCCCTAATCGGGTCACTTCCTTCAGTTGGCGCCCAAACAGGGACTCCATCGGGTGACCCATCTCCTCCCACGGACGGGTGGGGAGGTTGGGGCCATTGTTGGGCCGGACAGACGGACCAGGGATCCCTGCACGAGAGAGTTCCTGAACTCGCAGCTGCCCCGTTTGTCTGACCGGTAGGTGCCTCGCCCAGCGGTCATCCCGACTGGGGTCCTGAACGGTGAAACCCTTGGATCTGACCGTTTGGTCCGAAGAGTCGGTAGTGGAGAATAAACTCGTTTGACCTGTGTGCTCCAGGTGAGTTTGTTTTGGTTCTTTGTGGATATGGTACCATTTTGGTTTGTATTTGGTACGGTCTGAGGACCGATTTTGGTACGAGGTGTTTGTGAACACTTCGCCAGGCAGCATAAGGAATTTGGCTTACTTTTGAAAATAATGCCTGGGTTCAGCCGATTTTTGGTTTCTTGTTGTCTTTGTTGCGCTGCAGATGCTCGATTGGAAGAAAGTCAGCCGGCACCTCCACAAGGCACTCCGAACTTTGATATGTATGTGAAGCATGGCCTTGGCCCTATTATGTTTAGTACGCTATGGCACAAATATACGAGGGACAATGCCTAGTTGCAGTGGCTGTTGACGGGCACTTATGATGAACAAAAAAATTGGGTTTTTGCAGGAGAAGTTGTTTGCGAGAAGAAGTAGGCAGTCTATGTTTGATTCTCCTCAAACGTGGCAAAAGGAGGATAAACAGAGGCGAATGAAAGCAGAGAAAGAGGCGTGAAAGATGAAAATGCAAACATTGACTCAGAAGGCTGTAGCACATGATAGAGAGAAACAAGAGCTAGGGATTGAACATGAAGATAGGAGATTTCGATTGAACATTGATAAGTCTTATGTGGCTCGAGAGGAAAATTATACTTCTGTGGAGGAACTGGAAGATACTAGACCCCCACCCCCATATGCTCCGCAGAAGATATATCCTGCTCTGCCCTCACAGGCCTAGCTACCCGGCTCTTCTGTCTCTGCTGTTTCTGCTTCTGTTGCCGTTGATCAAACTGCCTTGGCCACGGCACCTCCTGCCCTTTCCTTGTCCTCGCCGTCTGTGCCAACTGTGACTGTTAGTACTCCTGGCACACCTATTGCTTCGGCGTCTCTTTTGCCAGCTCTTACACCCACGACGCAGCCGTCAGTGACGTTAGTGCCTACTACTTCTGTTGCTACCCCCACCGTGTTCCTCCATTCCCCAACATTACTGAGTAGTGGGACACCGGTGCACGGCCCTGAGGGTAGAGACTGGATGAAATTAAAGGAACGTATGGGGCGAACGTTAGTCCGATCTGATATGGGAGATGAGGAGAAAAGGGTGGTGGCTAATCAGGCTGCGCAGTGGGCCCGTTACCCCATTTATAGCGTGGAAGATGTGTTGAGTGTGATGAAGGATTATGAGCCCTTTGTACAACAGCATGGCCTTAAGCATATGTCTGCTACTTTGATCGGTCTTTGGGAGCAGTGTTTCAATGATCCAGCACCGCAGATTATATATGATATTAGGGATCATGTATATGTTACTGATATGGAGCCTGCTCATGTCTTTGCTAACGTTGCGACGTTGGTTGCTTACCGGGGTAGACTGCTTGGGAAGAGTCCCACCCCGGTATCCCAGTTTCCGATGCAGGAAGTTCATCCTATCTATCATCCCGAAATACCAGAGCTAAGGCATCAGAATAATGCTGTTACTAGGCCAGGGGTAGCGGCCCGTTTTCAAGAACAATGGGTTTATACTCCATGGAAAAGGAGTGAGGTTTTGTCCCTCAAGACTCAGTTACCTGACCCTAGGAAAAATCCGACTGCTTATTATAAAGAATTGACAGAGGCTGCCTCTTCAACAATAATGACGCTTGCAGATATTGAGATGTTTTTTAGTTTACTAGTTTGGGTTGATATTTGGAGTCAAGTACACACACAGGATCATGTTGCGGAATTGGGTGGTACCTGGGATCAAATTAAAGTATGGGATCAGTAGAGGAAGCCTGGTGAGAAGCCTAAAGCAGAGATACTTGCTTTGCCCGGCCGGATCATTACATATATGCATTCTCTTATCCCTCCGAGAAAAGTTGATTGGGATAAGTTATCGGCTTGCCGTCAAAAGAAAGATGAGAGTGTGTCTGATTTTTTCACTCGGTTTGAAGGTATCTTCCTAGACTATAGTGGACAGGATTTGTCGATCGAAGGTGGTGTGCGACTGTTTGTTAATAGATTTGTCTCAAATTCGCTTCCTGAGATTGCGACTCGATTACAGGCTTCGAGAGCACCTGGTCCACCTCTTCCCCTTCTGTTATTTTGAATATGGCACAGTATTATGAGCACAGGGAAAATGAGGATAAGGAGAAGACGGAGAAGAAGCACAAGGATTTGAAGACGAAGGTGTTATTGCAGCAGGCTTCTAGAGGGAATGGTAGAGGACGAGGTGGTTTGGCCCGGCAGCTTCCACGTACTAGCAGGAATACTACACCTATAGGGCCGAATCAGTGCGCATACTGTAAAGAGGAGGGACACTGATGTAGCGAGTGTCCTGTGCTTTTGCAGAAGGTGGCGGTCCCGAGAGGATGAGGTTCTCGTGGACGGGATCGTGGAGCTGGTGGCCAGGACAGGGCTCAGAATGCTGTGGCCCCGCACGGTCGTACTGATCAAAATTATTTTGATGACCCTCGGGGAGGACAGTATTATCATGATGATTACGATACAGATGAGGTGACAGGAATGTCTTACAGCTAGGATAGCCAGGGACAGAGTGAGGGACCAGTTCCGATACCTGTAGATCAACGTGGTCCATACGTTAGTGCGGATGTGCATGGTTCAGCTAAGGAGTTTTTGGTGGATACAGGTGCAAAGAACAATTCTGTTTCTCGTTCCTTGGTCCCTGGGACGGCTCTGTCTGGCCATAATAATGTTTCGGTAGGTTTTTCTGGTGTACCGGTTGTGAGCCCCATTTCGAAACCCCTCGCGTTGACTATTGGTCCTTTCACTGTGGATTCGCTGTTCTTGTTGACGTCCAATTGTGGAGAAAATTTGATGGGTTTGGACTTGTTGAAGAAATTGTATGCTACGATTTATTGCTCCCCAGCGTGTATTTCATGACAGTGGGTCCGGATGTGGTGCGTGCTACGCAGTGCCTGTCCAAAGATGCGCCTCTTCCTGCAGAGTTTAAAGACGTGCCGCCAACTCTTTGGGCGACAGGTGACACTGACGTGGGACTGTTACAGATACCGCCAGTTTCGATATGAGTTAAAGACAATGCTATTTTACCTCGCATCCCTCAGTATAAAATACCGCAGGCAGGTGAGCGAGCTCTATTACAAATTGTACAGATTTGATTGAAGAAGGCGTGGTTGAGGAGACGACTGCTGATGTTTGCAATAGCCCTATTCTTCCCATCCTCAAAAGGGCACCCTCAGGTTCGTCTGATGATCATGCAGATGTTTATCGCTTTGTGATTGACTTGCGGAAAGTTAATAAAATAGTGGTTCCCCAGTTCCCGGTGGTCCCTGACATTACGACTCTTTTGACAATAATTCCATCTTCTGCTACATACTTTTCTGTCATTGACTTGAAAAACGCGTTCTTCAGTATTCCCATTCATCCTGACAGCAGGTATCTGTTTGGGTTCACCCTAGCTGGTAGAAGTTTTAGATTCTGTCGTGCTCCTCAAGGCTATACAGAGAGTCCAAGTATCTATAGTCAGGTACTGAAAGGTCAGTTGGATTCCTTGTCGCTCCCTACAGGTAATGTATTGCTTCAGTATGTTGATGATCTACTCATCGCCTCGGATACAGAACAAGGTTGCAAAGACAGTACAGTTAAATTGTTGAATCATTTAGCTCAACATGGCCATAAAGTATCCCTTTCCAAATTTCAGTATTGTCGACAGGAGGTCACCTACTGTCGAAGGAGGGTAGGAGATTGACCCCTGACCGCATCAATACCATTGTTAGAATGCCCATCCCTCAAACTCAAAAATGTGTGCGCGCTTTTATTGGCATTACTCCCTACTGTCGCCAATGGATCCCACATTATTCCCTATTAATCAAACCCCTGCTCGCTTTGACTACTAAAGATGTGCATGAACCCCTGCCTTGGACGCCTGAATGTCAGCAGTCTTTTGAGCAACTAAAAACTGTGCTTTGTTCGGCTCAGGTGCTCGGCACGCCTAACTACAACAAGCCATTTGTATTATATGTCCATGAGACGGCTGGTGTGCGCTTTCTGTTTTAACACAAACATTTGGAGATAAGCAACGGCCGTGTGCTTATTTCTCTGCTGTGCTTGACCCTGTCGCACGAGCCCTCCCGAGCTGTCTAAGAGCGGTTGCACCCGTGGCTGTCTCGATAAGACAATCGGTTGGACTCGTCCTTTCTACTGATCTCATAGTCATGGTACCCCATGCTGTAGATACACTATTGAACAAAACAAAGATGCAGCACCTCACCAGTGGACGTCTGACAGGTTATGAGCTCACGTTGTTTGCTCAGCACATTACAGTGGAGGAATTAGCAGTGTGGCAAGAAAGTACAGCACAACTGAATGACGAGGGATGTTGGATTGACAAGTCAGGGAAGCAGAGATGGATGTTGCCAGATGCATATGTTCTTCCTGTAGTCACGATGGCTCATGGCCCAGCCCATATCAGTGTTAAAGGAATTTGCAAGTTGTTAGACCCCGTATGGCAAAATGACAACATTTCAAAGACAGCTGCACATTTAGTGTAGTACTGCATGGTGTGCATGATGCACAATCCTGGGAAGGGTACCCCCACGCCACCCGGTAATTTTGCACCACCCACTTTCCCTTTTGAGGTCCTTCAACTAGATTACATAGAGTTAGAAAGGGTCAATAATCTAAAGTATGTGTTGGTTGTTGTTTGTGCATTCAGTAAGAGGGTTGAGGCTTACCCCACCAAAGAAAATACAGCCATTGCGACTGCAAAGGTAATCCTGAAGGAGTTCTTTCCTCGCTTCGGCTTGCCCCGTTTGATCTGGAGTGATAACGGAAGTCATTTCAATGCCAAGGTTATCCAGTTAATCTGCGATGGTTTTCATATAAAACAGAAGTTTCATGCGGCAGATCACCCCCAGTCAGCAGGTTTGGTTGAGAAGTACAATGGTACTCTCAAACTGAAATTGGCAAAGATTCAGGAGACAACAGGGTTACAGTGGCCAGAGGCTTTACCATTAGCTCTTTTGTCGACAAGAACAACAGCACATTCTAGGACAGGATTGTCACTGTACGAGGTCGTGTTTGGACGCCCGGCAAATGTCTGGGGCGTCCCGCGTCCCCGACGGTTTTCTGAGATTGAGTATCCTTTATTGACAGACTACCTGTGTCAGTTAACTGAAAATTTGCGTTCTATTCACCAATAGGTCCGCCAGTCTCTTCCGCCCATACCAGAGGGGCCCAGACATGAAATTCGGCCTGGAGATTTCATCTTAATAAAGAATTTCCATCAGAAGAAGAGCTTGGAGCCCCGGTGGAAGGGGCCCGAGCAAGTCCTCCTGGCCACCCGGATCGCTGTGAAAGTCGCCGGCCGAAAGAATTGGATTCATTCCAGCCATTGCCGCAGGATCCCCTTACCCTTACCCTACGACCAGTGGGTGAGGGACGGCTTTGGGGACGCTGAGGGTGAGAAGGTACCTCAGTTCATCCCTTTTGGAGATGCAAAGCTTACATGGACCCAAACGGATGCAGAGAATGATGACGTGCTGAATGCAGCGGTCCCTCCGGAAATTCGAGCCATTAAGGAACCATTATTTGTTGACCCCTCTGTGCCTGGAGTTACCAGGAACAATTTGCGCTCTCGGCTGAGGAACAGTGCACCAAAGGAGAAGTCAGATTAGTTAGGGGTGGACTGTGCAAGTTAGAGTGTACTTTTGCTATAGTACCAACGGTGTTAGTTTAGGGTATCGTGAGATTGGTGCAATGTTCAGACATTGGACAGGATAAATCGAATGTGCTCCCTGCGCGATGTGGGATTCATCGTGAGCTTAGGACTGAGCAAGCTCCACCGCCGGTGCTCAAGAGCGCCAATGTTGATGAACAATAGGAGCCTGTACCAGTGAGGCTCTGACGGACACTGGGAACACTTGCCTTTGCTATTAGTTTTATTGCATTCCTTTTCTTGCTTCATAATGCATCCGTTTGGTCGACCTATTGAGGAGGAGGAACAGCCGTTTGCAGCACCGCGTTTAGCGCGGGGTTGGTCAAGAAAGAGTAAAATGATTTTCATATCAATTGTTGTGATCTCACTAATGATAATACTTGGAATATCCTGGTTTCTAGAGGAGAAGTATCCTGTACATTCCTTGACTGGTACGACGCCCACTCCCCCTGAGCATGTTTTTGTCACTTTGGCTCCACACAAAGCAGCGCATAGATTGTCCTATACCGATAATGTTTTGATACAAATGTTGCATCAATTCATAATGTGTCCAATACGACTAATTATTGGGTTTGTGGATTGCTCCCCTCAGTTACTCATAAGAGCGACAATTTGTTGCCCCTGCCATTCTCATAAATTGGTAGCTGTGAAGGTTGGTTTGAATTGTTCGTAATGGTGCACTATCATTTCCAACTCTCTACTCTGGTTATGACACCTGCTGATTCCCTCACTGTGTTAGAGTACATACGTTTTCACCATGGGTTTATTCCCGTAAGGCTGCCAGGACAAGAGATTTTCGGTACATTGTCCCCAAATTCCTGTATGAGCGCATATGAAAAAGTGAAGAACGAAAGTTGGCTCCAAATGGTAATGGCTGATTTCCAAAAGTTCAACACCTCTGAGTATTTCCAATCTTTCCAAGCTCGCAATGTTACTACGGACAAACTGATGCCAGTGTCTGTGGTCAACACAACAGCTAGTTTTTGTGTCCAGGGGACTGGGGAGGTGAAGGTGGGAGTGAGTAATTGCAATTTCACCTACAGACTGAGCACGATTAATAGTCCGCCTTTGATCCTACCCCCTAATGTTTATTTTGTCTGTGGCTCCCAGGCTCATATATGGCTTCCGAGGGGATGGTCAAGCAAATGTTACCTCTCTTTCCTCCTTCCCCCTGTGTACGTTGCCCCGCCCAATTATCATAAAGATCATCAATTGCAGCGTAGGAGTACACACTTGCCCCGAGTCATAAGGGTTGTTGACACGGAGGATATAGATCAGACAGACACCACCGCACAACAGTTTGAGGATGCCAAAAAGGGACTTCTACCCTTTTGGGGCCCCATGGATAATAGTTTTCAAATTTGTTGACTAACAAGAGTGGTGGAGGGGGTTATCAATACAACGGCTGAGATAATGACAAATGTCACTGCTGAGCTCCAGGCTACGAGATTAGTCACCTTACAGAACAGGATGGTGTTAGACGTCATCCTTGCTGATCGGGGAGGGGCTTGTCGCATCATTGGCAGCAGCTGTTGCGTTTACATACCTGACCACGCCCCCAATGTGTACGCAGCTATATAGAAATTGCATAGACTTTCGTCTGACATACACCAAGAGACAGGTACTTGGACCCTATCAGGGTGGTTCTGGAACATATTCACATCCTGGGGTTGGAAGATCTTCACCTTTCTAGCTGTGGTTGCCAGCATTCTCTTCACCTGTTGCATCTGTATACACTGCCACCCGACTTGTGGCACCTATTGAGTAAATGTTCTCACCCCTAAACAGAAAATATCAGCTCATGATACTAACGCTGCGATCATGTTGCAGAAGAGCATTGAGGACATGATGCAAATAGACGAAGGCATTTTTGCTTCTACATCATTCCTTGCAGCTTCTATTCCTGATAATGAGCACATGGATTGTTCCGAGTATTGATGTCCTTTTGCTAATATGAATGTTATGTCTTTTCCGCCCACCGCGTAAAATTGTTAGCGAATGCTAAAAGGAGGGTCTGTTGGAATATAAAAAATGTCTTTGCAGTGTTGTTACATGTTGTTCTGCATAAGTTAGCATTCGCGGCACCATTTTATGTTTTAGCCGCCATTTTGACCCATGTGCGAAACTGATTTCTCTGTGTCTCTGCGAGAAGCAGCTTTGGTAATTTTCCTATTCTCCACTGTTGAGCCCTGCTGTACTAATGAATACACTGTTCTTATTAGCGCATACCTTTCCCACTAGATAGAGGCCTGCTCCCACTAGTCCAGCGATGGGCGCTGGCAGAACGACCTTGGCACGAAGATAATGTGTGCCCGGTCTCAGGATCAAAACTTATCCTTCTGTACCTCGTTTGTGTAGCTGCCTCCATCTGGAAATTTCCAGTTTGGGAGTGTCTTGTGGGGTTCTGAATCGTATATAATGTATCACCATGTTTTCCTATGTCAGTCCTCTCTGCAGCACCCCTAAGCGACTGGGCAGACGGGGCTCCGCTCGAGTGTACCTGAATAAACATATACTTGGTTTGTATTCTCTACTGTCTGACTGACTCTTCATTTGTATGGAAGGCTGAGAGGTGGTCTCGAGTGACCCGGGTGGCCCTAATCGGGTCACTTTCTTCAGTTGGCGCCCAAACAGGGACTCCATCGGGTGACCCATCTCCTCCCACGGACGGGTGGGGAGGTTGGGGCCATCGTTGGGCCGGACAGGCGGACCAGGGATCCCTGCACGAGACAGTTCCTGAACTCGCAGCTGCCCCGTTTGTCTGACCGGTAGGTGCCTCGCCCACCGGTCATCCCGACTGGGGTCCTGAACGGCGAAACCCTTGGATCTGACCGTTTGGTCCGAAGAGTCGGTAGTGGAGAATAAACTCGTTTGACCTGTGTGCTCCAGGTGAGTTTGTTTTGTTTCTTTGTGGATATGGTACCATTTTGGTTTGTATTTGGTACGGTCTGAGGACCGATTTTGGTACGAGGTGTTTGTGAACACTTCGCCAGGCAGCATGATGAATTTGGCTTACTTTTGAAAATAATGCCTGGGTTCAGCCAATTTTTGGTTCTTTGTTGCGCTGCAGATGCTCGATTGGAAGAAAGTCAGCCGGCAACTCCACAAGGCACTCCGAACTTTGATATGTATGTGAAGCATGGCCTTGGCCCTATTATGTTTAGTACGCTATGGCACAAATATACGAGGGACAATGCCGAGTTGCAGTGGCCGTTGACGGGCACTTATGATGAACAAAAAAATTGGGTTTTTGCAGGAGAAGTTGTTTGCGAGAAGAAGTAGGCAGTCTATGTTTGATTCTCCTCAAACGTGGCAAAAGGAGGCTAAACAGAGGCAAATGAAAGCAGAGAAAGAGGCGTGAAAGATGAAAATGCAAACATTGACTCAGAAGGCTGTAGCACATGATAGAGACAAACAAGAGCTAGGGATTGAACATGAAGATAGGAGATTTCGATTGAACATTGATAAGTCTTATGTGGCTCGAGAGGAAAATTATACTTCAGTGGAGGAACTGGAAGATACTAGACCCCCACCCCCATATGCCCCGCAGAAGATATATCCTGCTCTGCCCTCACAGGCCTAGTTACCCGGCTCTTCTGTCTCTGCTGTTTCTGCTTCTGTTGCCGTTGATCAAACTGCCTTGGCCACGGTACCTCCTGCCCTTTCCTTGTCCTCGCCGTCTGTGCCAACTGTGACTGTTAGTACTCCTGGCACACCTATTGCTTCGGCGTCTCTTTTGCCAGCTCTTACACCCACGACGCAGCCGACAGTGACGTTAGTGCCTGCTACTTCTGTTGCTACCCCCACCGTGTTCCTCCATTCCCCAACATTACTGAGTAGTGGGACACCGGTGCATGACCCTGAGGGTAGAGACTGGATGAAATTTAAGGAACATATGGGGCGAACGTTAGTCCGATCTGATATGGGAGATGAGGAGAAAAGGGTAGTGGCTAATCAGGCTGCGCAGTGGGCCCGTTATCCCATTTATAGCGTGGAAGATGTGTTGAGTGTGATGAAGGATTATGAGCCCTTTGTACAACAGCATGGCCTTAAGCATATGTCTGCTACTTTGATCGGTCTTTGGGAGCAGTGTTTCAATGATCCAGCACCGCAGATTATATATGATATTAGGGATCATGTATATGTTACTGATATTGTGCCTGCTCATGTATTTGCTAACGTTGCGACGTTGGTTGCTTACCGGGGTAGACTGCTTGGGAAGAGTCCCACCCCGGTATCCCAGTTTCCGATGCATGAAGTTCATCCTATCTATCATCCCGAAATACCAGAGCTAAGGCATCAGAATAATGCTGTTACTAGGCCAGGGGTAGCGGACTGTTTTCAAGAGCAATGGGTTTATACTCCATGGAAAAGGAGTGAAGTTTTGTCCCTCAAGACTCAGTTACCTGACCCTAGGAAAAATCCGACTGCTTATTATAAAGAATTGACGGAGGCTGCCTCTTCAACAATAATGACGCTTGCAGATATTGAGATGTTTTTTAGTTTACTAGTTTGGGTTGATATTTGGAGACAAGTACACACACAGGATCATGTTGCGGAATTGGGTGGTACCTGGGATTAATTAAAGTATGGGATCAGTAGAGGAAGCCTGGTGAGAAGCCTAAAGCAGAGATACTTGCTTTGCCCGGCCGTATCATTACATATATGCATTCTCTTATCCCTCCGAGAAAAGTTGATTGGGATAAGTTATCGGCTTGCCGTCAAAAGAAAGATGAGAGTGTGTCTGATTTTTTCACTCGGTTTGAAGGTATCTTCCTAGACTATAGTGGACAGGATTTGTCGATCGAAGGTGGTGTGCGACTGTTTGTTAATAGATTTGTCTCAAATTCGCTTCCTGAGATTGCGACTCGATTACAGGCTTCGAGAGCACCTGGTCCACCTCTTCCCCTTCTGTTATTTTGAATATGGCACAGTATTATGAGGGGAGGAAGGAAGAATGGCAACAGAGGCAAGTACCTGTAGTTCAGAGGAAATATCTTCAACTTTTGCTGGTGATGCAGCTGCTCAAAAAGGGAAGAGCGTCTCAGAAAGTTCAGAGAACTTCATTTGAAACGGAATGAAGCTCGGAAACTTAATCACCAGGAGGTTGTTGAGGAAGATAAAAGACAAAAGTTGCCGGCAAACTGGGAATCAAGAAAAGCCCGATTAGAATGGGAGCTGAAGGAGGAAGAAAAGAAGAAGACACCCCTGAAGAAGGGATTTTCCCGAAATGCATTGGGTCATTTTAATAAAGCGTGACATGTGGAAACAGCCATTCTCCTGTGTGCTTTTATGAATAGCAACGTATAAACGAACATGAGTACAAAGGATTGAAGAAAAGAAAGGGAGAAAAAAGGATGAATTATATTGTAAAAATTGTGGAATAACTGAAGAGTTGATTATTTATTTAACTCATTGGATTCGTCAGAGATTGGCTGTGCAGCTTGATGGGGATCGAAATGTGGTGCCCTCGTGTTCTTACAGTATTATGAGCACAGGGAAAATGAGGATAAGGAGAAGACGGAGAAGAAGCACAAGGATTTGAAGACGAAGGTGTTATTGCAGCAGGCTTCTAGAGGGAATGGTAGAGGACGAGGTGGTTTGGCCCGGCAGCTTCCACGTACTAGCAGGAATACTACACCTATAGGGCCGAATCAGTGCGCATACTGTAAAGAGGAGGGACACTGATGTAGCGAGTGTCCTGTGCTTTTGCAGAAGGTGGCGGTCCCGAGAGGACGAGGTTCTCGTGGACGGGGTCGTGGAGCTGGTGGCCAGGACAGGTCTCAGAATGCTGTGGCCCCGCACGGTCGTACTGATCAAAATTATTTTGATGACCCTCGGGGAGGACAGTATTATCATGATGATTACGATACAGATGAGGTGACAGGAATGTCTTACAGCTAGGATAGCCAGGGACAGAGTGAGGGACCAGTTCCGATACCTGTAGATCAACGTGGTCCATACATTAGTGCGGATGTGCATGGTTCAGCTAAGGAGTTTTTGGTGGATACAGGTGCAAAGAACAATTCAGTTTCTCGTTCCTTGGTCCCTGGGACGGCTCTGTCTGGCCATAATAATGTTTCGGTAGGTTTTTCTGGTGTACCGGTTGTGAGCCCCATTTCGAAACCCCTCGCGTTGACTATTGGTCCTTTCACTGTGGATTCGCTGTTCTTGTTGACGTCCAATTGTGGAGAAAATTTGATGGGTTTGGACTTGTTGAAGAAATTGCATGCTACGATTTATTGCTCCCCAGCGTGTATTTCATGACAGTGGGTCAGGATGTGGTGCGTGCTACGCAGTGCCTGTCCAAAGATGCGCCTCTTCCTGCAGAGTTTAAAGACGGGCCGCCAACTCTTTGGGCGACAGGTGACACTGACGTGGGACTGTTACAGATACCGCCAGTTTCGATATGAGTTAAAGACAATGCTATTTTACCTCGCATCCCTCAGTATAAAATACCGCAGGCAGGTGAGCGAGCTCTATTACAAATTGTACAGATTTGATTGAAGAAGGCGTGGTTGAGGAGACGACTGCTGATGTTTGCAATAGCCCTATTCTTCCCATCCTCAAAAGGGCACCCTCAGGTTCGTCTGATGATCATGCAGATGTTTATCGCTTTGTGATTGACTTGCAGAAAGTTAATAAAATAGTGATTCCCCAGTTCCCGGTGGTCCCTGACATTACGACTCTTTTGACAATAATTCCATCTTCTGTTACATACTTTTCTGTCATTGACTTGAAAAACGCGTTCTTCAGTATTCCCATTTATCCTGACAGCAGGTATCTGTTTGTGTTCACCCTAGCTGGTAGAAGTTTTAGATTCTGTCGTGCTCCTCAAGGCTATACAGAGAGTCCAAGTATCTATAGTCAGGCACTGACAGGTCAGTTGGATTCCTTGTCGCTCCCTACAGGTAATGTATTGCTTCAGTATGTTGATGATCTACTCATCGCCTCGGATACAGAACAAGGTTGCAAAGACAGTACAGTTAAATTGTTGAATCATTTAGCTCAACATGGCCATAAAGTATCCCTTTCCAAATTTCAGTATTGTCGACAGGAGGTCACCTACTGTCGAAGGAGGGTAGGAGATTGACCCCTGACCGCATCAATACCATTGTTAGAATGCCCATCCCTCAAACTCAAAAATGTGCGCGCGCTTTTATTGGCATTACTCCCTACTGTCGCCAATGGATCCCACATTATTCCCTATTAATCAAACCCCTGCTCGCTTTGACTACTAAAGATGTGCATGAACCCCTGCCCTGGACGCCTGAATGTCAGCCGTCTTTTGAGCAACTAAAAACTGTGCTTTGTTCGTCTCAGGTGCTCGGCACGCCTAACTACAACAAGCCATTTGTATTATATGTCCATGAGACGGCTGGTGTGCGCTTTCTGTTTTAACACAAACATTTGGAGATAAGCAACGGCCGTGTGCTTATTTCTCTGCTGTGCTTGACCCTGTCGCACGAGCCCTCCCGAGCTGTCTAAGAGCGGTTGCACCCGTGGCTGTCTCGATAAGACAATCGGTTGGACTCGTCCTTTCTACTGATCTCATAGTCATGGTACCCCATGCTGTAGATACACTATTGAACAAAATAAAGATGCAGCACCTCACCAGTGGACGTCTGACAGGTTATGAGCTCACGTTGTTTGCTCAGCACATTACAGTGGAGGAATTAGCAGTGTGGCAAGAAAGTACAGCACAACTGAATGACGGGGATGTTGGATTGACAAGTCAGGGAAGCAGAGATGGATGTTGCCAGATGCATATGTTCTTCCTGTAGTCACGATGGCTCATGGCCCAGCCCATATCAGTGTTAAAGGAATTTGCAAGTTGTTAGACCCTGTATGGGAAAATGACAACATTTCGAAGACAGCTGCACATTTAGTGAAGTACTGCATGGTGTGCATGATGCACAATCCTGGGAAGGGTACCCCCACGCCACCCGGTAATTTTGCACCACCCACTTTCCCTTTTGAGGTCCTTCAACTAGATTACATAGAATTAGAAAGGGTCAATAATCTAAAGTATGTGTTGGTTGTTGTTTGTGCATTCAGTAAGAGGGTTGAGGCTTACCCCACCAAAGAAAATACAGCCATTGCGACTGCAAAGGTACTCCTGAAGGAGTTCTTTCCTCGCTTCGGCTTGCCCCGTTTGATCTGGAGTGATAACAGAAGTCATTTGAATGCCAAGGTTATCCAGTTAATCTGCGATGGTTTTCACATAAAACAGAAGTTTCATGCGGCAGATCACCCCCAGTCAGCAGGTTTGGTTGAGAAGTACAATGGTACTCTCAAACTGAAATTGGCAAAGATTCAGGAGACAACAGGGTTACAGTGGCCAGATGCTTTACCATTAGCTCTTTTGTCGACAAGAACAACAGCACATTCTAGGACAGGATTGTCACTGTACGAGGTCGTGTTTGGACGCCCGGCAAATGTCTGGGGCGTCCCGCGTCCCCGACGGTTTTCTGATATTGAGTATCCTTTATTGACAGACTACCTGTGTCAGTTAACTGAAAATTTGCGTTCTATTCACCAATAGGTCCGCCAGTCTCTTCCGCCCAAACCAGAGGGGCCCAGACATGAAATTCGGCCTGGAGATTTCATCTTAATAAAGAATTTCCATCAGAAGAAGAGCTTGGAGCCCCGGTGGAAGGGGCCCGAGCAAGTCCTCCTGGCCACCCGGATCGCTGTGAAAGTCGCCGGCCGAAAGAATTGGATTCATTCCAGCCATTGCCGCAGGATCCCCTTACCCTTACCCTACGACCAGTGGGTGAGGGACGGCTTTGGGGACGCTGAGGGTGAGAAGGTACCTCAGTTCATCCCTTTTGGAGATGCAAAGCTTACATGGACCCAAACGGATGCAGAGAATGATGACGTGCTGAATGCAGCGGTCCCTCCGGAAATTCGAGCCATTAAGGAACCATTATTTGTTGACCCCTCTGTGCCTGGAGTTACCAGGAACAATTTGCGCCCTCGGCTGAGGAACAGTGCACCAAAGGAGAAGTCAGATTAGTTAGGGGTGGACTGTGCAAGTTAGAGTGTACTTTTGCTATAGTACCAACGGTGTTAGTTTAGGGTATCGTGAGATTGGTGCAATGTTCAGACATTGGACAGGATAAATCGAATGTGCTCCCTGCGCGATGTGGGATTCATCGTGAGCTTAGGACTGAGCAAGCTCCACCGCCGGTGCTCAAGAGCGCCAACGTTGATGAACAATAGGAGCCTGTACCAGTGAGGCTCTGACGGACACTGGGAACACTTGCCTTTGCTATTAGTTTTATTGCATTCCTTTTCTTGCTTCATAATGCATCCGTTTGGTCGACCTATTGAGGAGGAGGAACAGCCGTTTGCAGCACCGCGTTTAGCGCGGGGTTGGTCAAGAAAGAGTAAAATGATTTTCATATCAATTGTTGTGATCTCACTAATGATAATACTTGGAATATCCTGGTTTCTAGAGGAGAAGTATCCTGTACACTCCTTGACTGGTACGACGCCCACTCCCCCTGAGCATGTTTTTGTCACTTTGGCTCCACACAAAGCAGCGCATAGATTGTCCTATACCGATAATGTTTTTATACAAATGTTGCATCAATTCATAATGTGTCCAATACGACTAATTATTGGGTTTGTGGATTGCTCCCCTCAGTTACTCATAAGAGCGACAATTTGTTGTCCCTGCCATTCTCATAAATTGGTAGCTGTAAAGGTTGGTTTGAATTGTTCGTAATGGTGCACTATCATTTCCAACTCTCTACTCTGGTTATGACACCTGCTGATTCCCGCACTGTGTTAGAGTACATACGTTTTCACCACGGGTTTATTCCCGTAAGGCTGCCAGGAAAAGAGATTTTCGGTACATTGTCCCCAAATTCCTGTATGAGCGCATATGAAAAAGTGAAGAACGAAAGTTGGCTCCAAATGGTAATGGCTGATTTCCAAAAGTTCAACACCTCTGAGTATTTCCAATCTTTCCAAGCTCGCAATGTTACTATGGACAAACTGATGCCAGTGTCTGTGGTCAACACAACAGCTAGTTTTTGTGTCCAGGGGACTGGGGAGGTGAAGGTGGGAGTGAGTAATTGCAATTTCACCTACAGACTGAGCACGATTAACAGCCCGCCTTTGATCCTACCCCCTAATGTTTATTTTGTCTGTGGCTCCCAGGCTCATATATGGCTTCCGAGGGGATGGTCAGGCAAATGTTACCTCTCTTTCCTCCTTCCCCCTGTGTACGTTGCCCCGCCCAATTATCATAAAGATCATCAGTTGCAGCGTAGGAGTACACACTTGCCCCGAGTCATAAGGGTTGTTGACACGGAGGATATAGATCAGACAGACACCACCGCACAACAGTTTGAGGATGCCAAAAAGGGACTTCTACCCTTTTGGGGCCCCATGGATAATAGTTTTCAAATTTGTTGACTAACAAGAGTGGTGGAGGGGGTTATCAATACAACGGCTGAGATAATGACAAATGTCACTGCTGAGCTCCAGGCTACGAGATTAGTCACCTTACAGAACAGGATGGTGTTAGACGTCATCCTTGCTGATCGGGGTGGGGCTTGTCGCATCATTGGCAGCAGCTGTTGTGTTTACATACCTGACCACGCCCCCAATGTGTACGCAGCTATATAGAAATTGCATAGACTTTCGTCTGACATACACCAAGAGACAGGTACTTGGACCCTATCAGGGTGGTTCTGGAACATATTCACATCCTGGGGTTGGAAGATCTTCACCTTTCTAGCTGTGGTTGCCAGCATTCTCTTCACCTGTTGCATCTGTATACACTGCCACCCGACTTGTGGCACCTATTGTGTAAATGTTCTCACCCCTAAACAGAAAATATCAGCTCATGATACTAACGCTGCGATCATGTTGCAGAAGAGCATTGAGGATATGATGCAAATTGACGAAGGCATTTTTGCTTCTACATCATTCCTTGCAGCTTCTATTCCTGATAATGAGCACATGGATTGTTCCGAGTATTGATGTCCTTTTGCTTATATGAATGTTATGTCTTTTCCGCCCACCGCGTAAAATTGTTAGCGAATGCTAAAAGGAGGGTCTGTTGGAATATAAAAAATGTCTTTGCAGTGTTGTTACATGTTGTTCTGCATAAGTTAGCATTCGCGGCACCATTTTATGTTTTAGCCGCCATTTTGACCCATGGGCGAAACTGATTTCTCTGTGTCTCTGCGAGAAGCAGCTTTGGTAATTTTCCTATTCTCCACTGTTGAGCCCTGCTGTACTAATGAATACACTGTTCTTATTAGCGCATACCTTTCCCACTAGATAGAGGCCTGCTCCCACTAGTCCAACGATGGGTGCAGGCAGAACGACTTTGGCACGAAGATAATGTGTCCCCGGTCTCAGGATCAAAACTTATCCTTCTGTACCTCCTTTGTGTAGCTGCCTCCATCTGAAAATTTCCAGTCTGGGTGTGTCTTGTGGGGTTCTGAATCGTACATAATGTACCACCATGTTTTCTGATGTCAGTCCTCTCTGCAGCACCCCTAAGCGACTGGGCAGACGGTGCTCCGCTCGAGTGTACCTGAATAAACATATACTTGGTTTGTATTCGCTACTGTCTGACCGACTCTTCATTTGTATGGAAGGCTGAGAGGTGGTCACGAGTGACCCGGGTGGCCCTAATCGGGTCACTTCCTTCAACCACATGGTGCATTGCACACGGTGCATGTATGTGCCCAAAGTGTCTTTTTCAACAGCGGCTTGTGCTGCAGCCCTTATTTCTGGCCCACAGCACAAGCAGCTGTTGAAAAAGGCATTTTAGTTCCGCCTGCACTGCGGTCCTATTGTAAGCGGGCAGATGGGACCGCCGACACATTGTCGGACGGTCACCTACCTGAAACGATGCCAGTTGAACGCTCATCTGACTGCCACCGTAATCAGGCCCAAAATGAGAAAGCAGGGAAGGAAAAAACCTGGAAGAGTGAGCTAAAGAGATACTAAGATGGTAGAAGGAAGAGGCATGAGGTAGGTAGTGGGCTGATTGCAATGCATCCAACCCACCACTACGGCACAAGAGTGCCTGCATTGGTGCTAGGCAGCCCAAAGTGCACCAGTGCATGGGGAGAGCAGAACTGTGTCATTTCTTAGAAGATATGGCACAGTTCTGCTATGTCCAGATGATACAACGCAACACAGCAACTTTGCTTGCTGCGCTGCCTTGCGCTACTTCTTTGTAACTATGCCCCATGATTAGGGTGACCAGACGTCCCGGATTTCCCCGGAGGGTCCTGGGGGCCGATTCACAGAACTAATCTGAGATAAAATCCTAAACTTACTACTTTTGGTATTCACAGAAGGCATTTAGTAGTAGTAAAGTTAGGACTCCTAACTTTACTACTACTAAACTGAGATAAAATCCTAAACTTACTACTTTTGGTATTCACAGAAGGCATTTAGTAGTAGTAAAGTTAGGACTCCTAACTTTACTACTACTAAATGCCTTTTGTGAATACCGAAAGTCGTAAAGTTAGGATTTTGTCTCAGTTTAGTAGTAGTAAAGTTAGGAGTCCTAACTTTACTACTACTAAATGCCTTCTGTGAATACCAAAAGTAGTAAGTTTAGGATTTTATCTCAGATTAGTTCTGTGAGTCGGCCCCCTGGTTTTTGGAGAAGTGTCCCGGTGTCCTGACACTTTTCTCCAAATTGAAGAACTGTCCCGTTTTTAGGTCTCGCCTACGCAGCACGCAAGCGCTACTTTGGAGTGACCTCTTGGAATCACTCCGGGCTTTTGTGGAAACTCGTGCATGTTCTGCACTGTTTCCAATGGGCACTCGTGCATGTACGGCGTTTACCTTGCGGGAGCGAGCAGTGGCGCCATCTGTTTGCAATTATCGCGCTCACTCCCGCAAGGTAAACACTGTACATGGACGGAGCCCGCAGCATCGCCCCCAGGAAGTCGCCTCGCGATATCTCCTCTCCCCCTGCACATCAAACACTGCTTCCGACCGCCCTGCCCGTCAGCCCTTCAAGAAGGCAGTGCCACTTATTGACATGTATGAAATGTATGACTTTTGCCTCCAACACCGTAAAATTCGCCATTTCCCCAGTCAGTGGCTCTGGAGAAAGTAAACGTTACACATTATTAATGCCTACTTCCAAGCACTAAATCCTTACACGTGTTCTACGTCATATATTTTAAGTGTGTCTTTCAACGGTTTTTCATACTCGGGATTCGTTATTTATCTCTTTCTAATGCCGACCCAAAACAATGACCCCCCCACCACCCCCCCGAAACACCTCTTCTTTCGCAGACTGCCTCTTCCAAAAATCTCTTTTGCCATATAAGCTAATTAAATAAACTTCGTGACACGATTTCGGGGTGTTCTTTCCTTCACGGTTCTTTGGCAGGCGTTCAAGCTGACTGCGCAATGCATGCTCCTCGACTGCATTCTGAGAGCAGATTTTTCTCTCCTGCGATTCTATTTTTTTCCTTCTTGTGAGGCAAGTCAATAACCCTCGGTTACTCCACTCTTCACTTTCAGCCGTAAACGTAAATTACGCTTATAATTCTGCTTGCTCCATTACTCTTCACACTAGCGTGACACTTCCTCCCAATGACTATTTCAATTAATTTTAAAGCACTCACCCCAAAGCACTCACCCCTTGCTTCTCTCTCAGTCCATGTGTCAAATCAGGCATTTTGTGATTATTTTTATTCTTATTCTTATTAGTGTATGTCTCTTTGGGGCTGTCTTCACACACACAGTGGTGCTGCCTGTCCAAAGCAGGCAAACAGGGTGCCTGCTGCCTTCCCTCGTTTACTCCCACTCACTTTTATGTTAACTGTTTCCTTTCCAGAACCCGTCAGCACAGATTCTGTTCATTTTCCCAAACTGTTCAGCTAGATACGAGTGGTGCACGACATGATTACCGAAAAACGTAGATGTCGAAAATGCACGGAATTGATTCTAGCGGTGGGGTAATGACTTCTGTGGGATCGGAGAAGGATTGGGAAAAAGTAATGTGAACCTGCTTTTAATTTATTGTATTTGGCTGCATCGATATCCACGGGGGAATACAGTCTCTGGCAATTACAGGTTTCTGGGCCTGGAATTCCCCAGTCAGCAAAATACAGGGTCAAGGGACACCAGAACTGGGGCTGACTGAAGAGCTGCTGTTGTTACGATCATCTGTTGCACCAGCCCCCATCCTCCCGGAGCATGGGGGAGGGTAGCATACACTTCACAAGCTGTCCCCTCCTCCTTCAAGCAGGGAATTGAGATTTGAGCATGTTAGGTGCCTTGGAATTTGGAAATCATGCGGAATTCGACGCTGGTTCCTTGGTCCCCGTGTTCTTCGCCACTGTGGGAAAACCACTGGCAATCTCTGTATTTTAGTGTGGGGACTGTACTGGAATCATCGATTACGGCCCCCAGTACCTCAACACTAAAATTCGGGGAACGTAAACTGCGTGCCAGTGTGTGGTTGTGCACATAGAGTGCTTTGCAACAGTGGGTATTGGAAGAAACCTCAAAATTGTACACAAAAAGTAAAGAGTAGTTGGTGAAATGTAGCGCCTTCTTCTTGACTGGGCCTTGTAGTTCTCAACATTAAATGAAAAGAAATCTCCGCGACCCATAGAGGCTGGGGCAAATTTGGCCTACATTTTACCAGATTAGATTGGAGCCAGTGCCACAAGAGGTGGGCTTGCAGTGGTGCCTAGGGCAGAACATGTATCAGCTAAATCATGTAGGGGCAGAGAAGTGCAAAGTCAAGAACGGTGATAAGTGAAAGATGTGCAGTATTTGGAAGGGTCCTTAGCACGGGCACGATGATTTACAGGAAGAACAAGAGGAGAAAGATAGCTCTCCTGGCTCATCTTTTACACCAAATCATTTCCACCTGAGACTAAAAATGGGAAATAGTCAATTGCCAATAGGTCTCGCTTTTGGGACCTTATAAGTATTTAGTTATGCAGCACAATATCCTTGGTGCAACAACATCAACTGTTGCATGGCTAAACACTTATAAGGTCCCAAAGGCGAGACCTATTGGCTATGCCAATGCTTGTTTGTGTAGTGCCTGGGTTATTTAAAGAAATGTCCCGATTTTTCGGTAGTGTCTTGGTTGAGTATACGCACTGGTGTAAAATAGATGTGCACATACTCTCTTTTCACTGCTGGAAAAGTTACAGTGTGAGGTCGCATAGGTGATCATTGTAGCAGGAAGGGAAATCCTTTAAAAAGAGACATTTTTTTTCTGGATTTCCCTTTTCTCTTTGACGCAGCAACAACGTACTTGCACCAGCCATTGGGACAAAAGTGCCGTTGAACCACCAGTGACCAGCATGAACCTGCTCTGCTCACAGGAGTCAGAGGTCACCACCTGCAGCAAGATCCAGCCAGCCACCTGTGTAACCCTGCTCTGCCCTTTTACAGACCGTGCAAAATACATCAGAATAAAGCAGCTGCCAAAAGTGAAAGGGGACCGGTGTGGAACCATCCTGCATGACCCTTCCCCAGCCCTAACAGCTCCAGGAAGTCAGGACCCAGCCTCCGCATCAGAGCTGCTCCAGCCAGGAATCGGATCCTTCAGCAGCCACACGAGACTTGCCCTCCAAGCGGCAAACCTGCACAAGACTCCAACTTGAGTATTCAAATGCATATGTGGCCTTTTCTCCTTATTTCCACCCCGCCCCAAAAAATACCTGACATTTGTTTAAAATGTCATGGGCACAAGTCAAAGGTGAATGCGAGTGATTGAGAGCAGGAGGTAAGTGTGACAGAGAGCCTGGATTTGTGAGTGACTGAGTGAAGGAGGTAAATGTTACTGTTGTAGAGGTGCCGGAGGATGAATTTATGGAGGGTCCACTGGAGCGAAAAAGAAACTGTTAGAAACTCCTAAGATGGACTCTTCAGGTATTCTTGGGCTTGCTTGCTTGCTTGGTGGTGGCTGGTTGATCCCTCATCCAAAACGTTCTTAAGGGACTTGTTACGTCCTGAAGGTTTTGCACCTTCATCATGCTTTGACACAGAAAATGGAAAATATACCATTCAGCTCTGAGTCTGTTTTTCCCATCTGGTTTTCAAGCATTCTTTATAAACTCGCCTTCTAAGTCTTGAAAATGCTTAAGCCAAAGCCCCCATCTCTTTACCATCAGATGCCACATCTCCCACTGACTCACAAGTTTAAATATTTACAGCATGTAAATGTGTTCTATTTAAGTTCCAACACTCAAGGTATCTACATCAGTATATTATTTATACATTATCACTCTACTGGTAGTTGTTTATATGCCTTGCACTGTGAGTTGGCTGGTCAGGATATTAAATAAATCTCATTACACTCCAGCACAGATTTGTACATCACTACAAGGTAGAAGCCCAACAGAAAACTATGTTAATTCCACAGACACGTAGGGAAACCGGACCCATTTCGAGGGAGATCTGGTGCCTATATAAAGAACAGGCAGTTGCCTTCAAGTTCAAATGCATATGTGGCCTTTTCTATTTATTTCCACCCCTCCCCAAAAAATACCTGACATTTGTTTAAAATTTCATGGGCACAAGTCAAAGGTGCATGCGAGTGATTGAGAGCAGGAGGTAAGTGTGACAGAGAGCCTGGATTTGTGAGTGACTGAGTGAAGGAGGTAAATGTTACTGTTGTAGAGGTGCCGGAGGATGAATTTATGGGGGGTCCACTGGAGCGAAAAAGAAACTGTTAGAAACTCCTAAGATGGACTCCTCTTTTGTTTTTGGGCTTGCTTGCTTGGTGGTGGCTGGTTGATCCCTCATCCAAAAAGTTTAAATATTTACAGCATGTAAATGTGTTCTATTTAAGTTCCAACACTCAAGGTATCTACATCAGTATATTATTTATACATTATCACTCTACTGGTAGTTGTTTATATGCCTTGCACTGTGAGTTGGCTGGTCAGGACATTAAATAAATCTCATTACACTCCAGCACACATGTGTACATCACTACAAGGTAGAAGCCCAACAGAAAACTATGTTAATTCCACAGACACGTAGGGAAACCGAACCCATTTCGAGGGAGATCTGGTGCCTATATAAAGAACAGGCAGTTGCCTTCAAGTTCAAATGCATATGTGGCCTTTTCTCTTTATTTCCACTCCTCCCCAAAAAATACCTGACATTTGTTTAAAATTTCATGGGCACAAGTCAAAGGTGCATGCGAGTGATTGAGAGCAGGAGGTAAGTGTGACAGAGAGCCTGGATTTGTGAGTGACTGAGTGAAGGAGGTAAATGTTACTGTTGTAGAGGTGCCGGAGGATGAATTTATGGAGGGTCCACTGGAGCGAAAAAGAAACTGTTAGAAACTCCTAAGATGGACTCTTCAGGTGTTATTGGGCTTGCTTGCTTGGTTGGTGGTGGCTGGTTGATCCCTCATCCAAAAAGTTTAAATATTTACAGCATGTAAATGTGTTCTATTTAAGTTCCAACACTCAAGGTATCTACATCAGTATATTATTTATACATTATCACTCTACTGGTAGTTGTTTATATGCCTTGCACTGTGAGTTGGCTGGTCAGGACATTAAATAAATCTCATTACACTCCAGCACACATGTGTACATCACTACAAGGTAGAAGCCCAACAGAAAACTATGTTAATTCCACAGACACGTAGGGAAACCGGACCCATTTCGAGGGAGATCTGGTGCCTATAGAAAGAACAGGCAGTTGCCTTCAAGCTCAGGAAGACTTGAGATGTCTATTTGAATTTGTGACAGCCGCACCTCCTCCAGCCTTCCTTCATATGCAAGAATCTCTCTTTAATAAGCCAAAGTTGCAGAGAAAACAGTCAACAGGAAACTGACACGTTTCATTGAAGAGAACGCCGTCCTCGACCCGTCCCAATCCGGATTCCGAAGCAAACACAGCACAGAGACCGCCCTACTCGCCGCCACAGACGACATCCGCACCCTCCTGGACCAAGGCCACTCCGCAGCCCTCATCCTACTCGACCTATCAGCGGCCTTCGACACCGTCTCCCATCGCACACTAGTCGTCAGACTACACGACGCAGGCATACAAGGAACAGCCCTGGACTGGATCCGATCATACCTCACCGGAAGAAGCCAAAGGATCAGACTCCCACCCTTCCTCTCCGACCCCACGAAAATCACCTGCGGAGTCCCACAGGGTTCATCACTGAGCCCCACCCTCTTCAACATTTACATGGCCCCCTCGCAGCCATCGTCCGACAACACGGCCACAACATCGTATCCTACACCGACGACACCCAGCTCATCCTCTCCCTCACCAAAGACCCCACCACTGCCAAACTCAACTTCCAGAAAGGAATGCAAGACGTCGCAGTCTGGATGACCAACAGCTGCCTGAAGCTCAACGCCGAGAAGACAGAAGTCCTTGTCCTCGGTACCACCCCTTCTGCATGGGACAGCACCTAGTGGCCGACCGCCCTCGGAAGCCCACCTATCCCCTCAGACCACGCCAAGAACCTCGGCATCGTACTCGACTCATCACTCTCCATGAACCGACAGGTCAACGCCGTCACCTCCAGCTGCTTCAACACCCTCCGCATCCTCCGCAAGGCCTTCAAGTGGATCCCCCTGAGTCAAGGAAGACAGTCACCCACGCACTCATCACCAGCAGACTGGACTATGGAAACGCACTCTATGCCGGCATCAACAAGTCCCTACTCCGCAAACTCCAGACAGTACAGAACACCGCCGCCAGACTTGTCCTCGGCATCCCCGACACGAACACATCAGCCAACACCTACGAAGTCTCCACTGGCTCCCCGTGGAGAAAAGAGTCACTTTCAAAATCCTCACTCACGCCTACAAATGCCTACACAACAACGGACCCAAATACCTCAACGACAGAATCAACTTCCACGTACTCCAAAAGAAACCTCCGATCTTCCAACCTCGCACTGGCCGAAACCCCGCGCATCCACAGAGCCAGAGCAGGCGGAAGATCTTTCTCTCACATTGCAGCCAAGACCTGGAACGAGCTACCGGCAGACATCAGACGAGCCCCTCCCTGAACACCTTCAGGAAGACCCTCAAGACCTGGCTCTTCGGCTAAACAGATCTGCGGACCCCCCCCCCTCTGCGCCTTGAGACCCTCACGGGTGAGTAGCGCGCTTACAATTCCCTGATTGATTGATTGAATATGAAAAGGGATATCATGGTTTATCTATCTGGTATTTGTAAAGTGTGAACTAATCACCCGAGGGGTCTCAAGGCGCTGGGGACCACTGGGGAGATTAAGTGAGCTATTGCCCAGAGTCACAGGGTGCTGAGCTGCAGCCTATGATCAAACCGCGCTCTGGAGTCAGCCGCTCTGGCTGCTGTACCACACCTCTCGCCCTGGTCAATTTGTTTCCTTAAATTACACAAAAAGTGATGGATGGGAGTCTTGACCCCTCTCCAATAGGAACAGTCTAGCCAGCCTGCCAGGCTATGTCCACCTTGAACCAGAACACAAGCAACCCAGGATTGGTTTCGCCCTAGTTAGGGCTCAAAAGCCAGGTATATCTTGGGTCCAGTGACACACTGATTTGCATATGGCTGGGTCCAAACTGAGGTGGCATGTTGTGCAAAATAAAGATGGACTGGAATGTGGGTCTGAGTAATTGCCAGTGAATTAGATTAATTCAAACATTCCAGCTATCACTTTATTTTCACATTTTTAGCTGTCTTTCAGTTTGTTCCTACTTTATGGATTTTTACCCTGTGCATATAATTCTTCAATCAATAAAATCTTGGAAACGTGAACTTTTTTTTTATTGAAGCAAAAATTATTTATATTTCAGTCAGCTGTGCTGAATGTAGGGAGGTGCTTTATGGGGAGGAGTATTCTACAAACAGCAGTACCTGATTTTGACGACTACTGCATCTGTATGTTCCTTTATTTAATAAGAATACATACTTGGAGTTTCAAGGCAAGGGTGGTCACCAACTATAGCAAATGCTGAGGCAAAGTCTGTTAAAATGGAGCTAAGTGTACAGCCAATAAAAGACCTCTGATTTGCCATCTGTAATTCTTCATATGTGTTTGTGGAGGAGGCTATCATTGTAGTCCCTTTTCTATGTCTAGGACAGCTGTCAAATAGTCCTACTTTTATGTCGATGGTTGCTGCAAACTGTAGTCCTACTTCTATGTCTATGGTCTGTCCCAAATTTTTGTTTTGGGAATATGGTCACCCTACCCATGATGCGTAAATTGAAACGATTTGCTGTTCCGAGCCTATTCCAACACGAAAAAAGCTTTGTGATCAGCCTTGTGTCTATAATGCAATGAAATGCGCAAAGTACATTGGCCTGATGGCTATTAAATTCCATAGACCCTATGATGACGAGCTGGCCAGGCACACCACAGAAAAGAGCGCTTGTTTTTTGCGTTTTAGGTGTCTACAGTTTATACATGTAACTTGGAAATTCCTCCAAGTTAATTAATGAAATGCAGACAGCACATGAAGGAACGGTGAGCATGGATTGCCGCTCTCTGTTTCTGACTTGAGCTGGCTAACATTCATCCACTAATGTGGAGAAATTCTGAGTTATATATATGAACATTAGACACCTTAGCTGTAAAAAAATCTACACACGGCCTTGTGCTGAAGCAGTGCAGCCCTTCATGATATGACCGGGTGCCATCATAATTTTGTTTTTGACTGGCACAGAAGGGGTCTGTGCATGTATTTTTCACGTCTTGAGAGCATACATGTCCAAGATAGTGAATGTATAGGCTGAAGATGCCAAAAACACAGGGATGCACTGACCACATCCGGTCCATCGCAGTGCAGAAAAGGTATCAGACAGCCCCTGGATTCATAGTGTTCACTGTTGCAGGGGGGTAACACAAGCCCTTGAAGCCCCCTGACGCAGTAGGGCCCCACCCTTTCAGGGACCCCACAACCCTTCGGAGGCCCCCAATCAGCCCAAGGCCACTGAATATCCGTGAAATAAGGAATACTGAGGGGACCCTATTCACATTATGCACGTGGGCTCCATTATTTTGCGTCACGCCACTGAATGTGTTCCCTGCTTTTTCTATTCGTTCGCTTCTCCGAACTGCGGCAACTCCCTGGAGCCCTCACGACAGTCGCCCCTGGCCTAGGGGCCAGGTCTTCTGGTTGATGTGAGTGGGCGAGCGCTTTGCTTGGTGCGTGAAAGAAAAGTAATCACAGCGTGCCCTCTTCTCCCTCCATTCACCCGTCAGGGAGGGGCCTTCCTTTCAGAGAAGAAAGCGGCTGTAATTACGGCCTCAGCCGGGTCTGTGTGAGGCGCGCGCTGATGGGTGCGTAGGGAGGGGGCAGATTGGCCTGTTAATGGAACGCTTTAAATGCACGGCTCCCGGCAGATCACACTTAATAGATTCTGCCCTGTGTTAAGAGCAAAATCAGGGCTGGCTGAACGAATCTAAAAATACAAAGGGGTAAAAACCATTCAACTAAGGGGGTGGAGGCGTTTATCAGGCAGTAACGATGTAACTATTCTTGGCTTTCGGAAAGAGGGAGGGCGTTGAAAGCGGGGGTAGCATGCTGTCTGTGGGAAACAGATGCGGGAGTCAAGGCAGCACTAGCTGAGGCCTGGCTACCAGAGCCCTGCCACTCTCAGAACGGCCACTCTGTTTGATCTTGGTTCATACCCGTCAACTCACGCGCATTTGGCGGGTGGCACCCTATTATCAATAATATAGACCCACTTAAGCAACACGCATCCAAAGAATTCACAAACCTGCATCACCTTCCAAAAATGTTTTTTTCCTGCATTTGCTTTAGTGTTTTCATCAGGACATTAAGTGTGCCGGGTCCCTCCGATTCTCAGACTTGGTTGTAATTAAAATGAAATCTTGAGTGAATTTACAACTTGTATATATGTAACTCTTACCACAAGTATCTGCAGTAGACATATGTACTTACTACCATTATTTTTGAGTTTAGAGTTTATCTGTCTCGTATCTTTTATGTAATGCTTGTCCTCTGAAGTCCTTATTTAATGTAACTGGTTCTATTGTAAAGCGCTCTGACACCTTCGGGTAAAGTTCGCGCTATATAAAAACGCATAAATAAATTAATTAAAAAAGAACATTGAAATGGGACCCTCTTGGGCACTATATCCATTTCCTTAAAATGATATGCAAAAACACTGATCGACTTTTGAACAATGATTGTAAACAAACGTTAATGTAATCCATGTGAGCGATTTAGTTACTGTTTATATTTCGCAAATTACTTAATCCTGCTTTGCCTAAGAGTGTTTGCTATTTCCAGGATGTTGTGTTTCTGTATGTTTTTGTATAGCCTATTACTCATGTAGAGAGAGCATACATTGAAGTGAATTGCTTCTGAGTGTTTATAACAGGCCAGGAATGAAAGTTCTTGATTTGAGGCTAAAGGCAGCGCAAGTTTCTTGCAGTGCCTGGCAATGTGGCCAAAAAGGTATTCAGAATACATGACCATCCAATCCTTGGCCTCTTTGTGGAGATCGCAGAGCAATAGCCACATATTCCAGTTGGAATAGTGATCCTGTGGAAGTATACTATAGTGTGACGGAAGTACACAGTTGTCAAAATAGTGACAAGCTGAAAGTAAAAAGAAACGCAGTGCTTACAGGCGAATGGATGCGCTGTGTGTTTGGGCGGTGGTGAAATGAAAGAGATGTGAGGAAGTGAATTCAGGAGACAGTGGAAAGAGGGTGCTGAAGAGGAAAGTGATGAGGTGCAAGATGTGCAGATGAAGGTGACGTGGAGCAAAGCCAATAGGTTTTGCCTATGTGACATTTAGCGGCTTTGTCAATTTTATTTACATGTTGTTCAACAGAACTTAAAGAAAGAAAAGCCCTATAAGCAAGAAGTAATCCAGCCTTGTGTACTGTAACTGGTGCTCCTGTAAAAGTGCTCCAATACCTTCGGGTCGAGTTGGCGCTATATAAGACAGTACAATTTTTAAAAAAGAGCCCGTACAGTGGGGAAAGGGTAAGCAATTTGAAGGGGAGAGGTGGGGAGACAGTACTAGGCGCTGAAACCTATGCACCAGGATGTAAACCACTGTATGATAGATGGTCAGTATTATGAATGAAACGCCTTGATACATTTTCCATTGATTGGCCTGTAAATAAGAAGTAATTCGACCTTCTGTAATGTAACTGGTGCTCCTGTAAAAGCGCTCCAATACTTTCTGGTCGTGGTCTATATATTGAACTGTGCCTTTAGAATCCCTATGATTGTACTGAGCACTCTGTTCTTTTTTGGATGAGATACCTTCTGTGGTAGATAGTATTTCAGACCAAATCCCTAACCATCTCGTGTGAGAAAGCATTAAGCGCATGACCCCATTTATCAATGCAGAGTGAAGGACCCAGTCAAGCAAGGGTGTCCAATGGAGGTGCAGGGTGGCCGGGCCCGTGCCAAATTTTTCAGGATAAACCCCTATTAATTAAATAAGTTCCCATTATCTTACTTGTATGTCCATTTATTTTGTGTGGGTACACTCAAATCCTGGCACGGATCTCACCCTTATGGGCCTAAGTTGGACATCCCCTCCATCAGGCTTTTGGCTAAGCTTTGCATACAGCAGTATCCTGGCTCCTGGCGCAGTGTAGGAAAATGAAAGTACCCCCTTCCTGCAAGACCTGGAGAAGTTCTATAAGCACTGATGTATTCAATTTCTCTGATCAGGATTTCTTTAATTTTGTTTTGTTTTGCAATCTTTATTGTGTCCCTTGAAGACAATTTATCTTTCCTCTACTGAAAGGGAAGCAGCTCATTCAGGCCAGAACCGCTTTTATCTTTTTACAAATGTTATCTAATGAATTTGTTTATTTTAATTTTGCCAGATTTTTAATGTCTGCTGTGAGGCATGGAAAAAGAAGGGGGTGATTGTCACTTAGTGTATATTGTATGCATGTACGGATATTTTGATGATTTCTTTTAGGTTTTTGTGCCACCAGTATTTTTCTCCTTTTTCTCCTCACAGATTCTATTGGCTTTATTTGAAATACTATATTTTTAACCATTTTTGTGCTTTTATCATGCCGAGATTAATTATGCCTCTGAGGTTGTTTACTTCTTGCTGCGACTTGTGGATGTAAATGTCTGTCATGAAATGTTTTTATTGTACGTTTGTATCTTTTATGGTTTTTATGAACCAATTAAAGATTATTTGACTGACTGAAATGAGTTAAAAATGCACCTCTGCTGAATTCTTTTTAACCCCTTCACTGCTAGGCCTTTCCCCCCCCTGTGCTAAGCCTTTTTTGGGCTATTTGGGGTAGTTCGCGCTTAGGCCCCTGTAAGTTTTTGACCACATAAGGTATCCACGCCAAATTTGCGTCCTTTTCTTCCAACATCATGGGGATTCTAAAGGTACCCAGGGTTTGTGGATTCCCCTGAAGGGGACCCAGAAATTAGCCAAAATACAGCTAATTTCTTTCTTTGGGGGGAAAAAAGGGCTACAGATGAAAGCGTCTGTTTTTTTCCCTGCAAATGGTATCAACAAAGGGGTTGTGGTGCTGAAATCACCATCTTCCCAGCTTTCAGGGACAAGCAGACTGTTGTCAGAAAACCAAAATATTTTACACAGTTTTGGCATTTTTCTGGGACATGGCCAATTTTTGCAATTTTTTGTGCTTTCAACCTCCTTCCAGTTAATGGTAGAAATGGGTATGAAAGGAATAATGGATCCTGGAAAGCTATACATTTTAGAAAAGTAGACAAAATTCTGAATTCAGCAAGGGGTCATTTGTGTAGATCCTTCAAGGTTTCTTTATAGAAACTAACAGTTGAATATAGGAAAAATTGAAAATTAGTTGAAAAAACCAGCCATTTGTGTCAACGTTTTCACCTGTAACTTCTTCTAATTATGACAGCTGTTTGAAAGCAATATACCATTACATCCGCTGGACCTTTCTGGTTGTGGGGATATATAGGACTTGTAGGTTCACCAAGAACCCGACGAACCCAGAGCCAATAACTGAGCATCGTCTTGCAATGGTTTTTTATTATGTAGCAATTAATTTGGAAAATATATACATGGAAAAATCGGTATGAAAGACAAGTATGTATTTCTGAAATTGGAACAAAATATAGAGTTTAGAAACAGCAGATATTTGCACATTTCCGAAATTGTGAGTACCCATACTAGCATGAGAATTATAGGTCATTTTTCAAAATGACTTCTTTTTTACACATTGTCTGTCATTTGGAAGGCAGAAATGCATTGAAAGTCAATAGGTAATAACAGTTGCTCTACAATTCTGTGCTACCCTAAGTCTCCCGATAAAAATGGTACCTCACTTGTGTGGGTAGGCCTAGTGCCCGCGACAGGAAATGGCTCAAAACGCAACGTGGACACACTTTATTTTTACAGTGAAAACTGACCCTTTTTTGCAAAGTGCCTAGCTGTAGATTTTGAACCCTAGCTCTGTCGGCACCTAGGGAAACCTAGCAAACCTATACATTTTTGAAAATCAGACACCGAGGGGAATGCAGGATGGGGTTACGTGACTGGCTCTCACCAGGTTCTGTTACCCAGAATCCCTTGCAAACCTAAAAATTTGTAAAAAAACCCACATTTTCCTCACATTTCTGTGGTGGAAAGTTCTGGAATCTGCGTGGAGCCACAAAATTCCACCCACCCCACGTTCCCCAAAGTCTTCCGAGAAAAATGGTACCTCACTTGTGTGAGTAGGCCTAGTGCCTGCGACAGGAAATGGCCCAAAAAGCAACGTGGACACACCACATTTTCACAGTGAAAACGGACCCTTTTTTGCAAAGTGCCTAGCTGTGGATTTTGAACCCTAACTCTGCCAGCACCTAGGGAAACCTAGAAAACCTATATATTTTTGAAAACTAGACACCCAGAGGAATCCAGGATGGGGTGACTTGACTGGCTCTCACCAGGTTCTGTTACCCAGAATCCCTTGCAAACCTAAACATTTGTCAAAAAAACCACATTTTCCTCACATTTCTGTGGTGGAAAGCTCTGGAATCTGCGTGGATCCACAAAATTCCAACCACCCCGTGTTTCCCAAAGTCTTCTGAGAAAAATGGTACCTCACTTGTGTGGGTAGGCCTAGTGCCCGCGACAGGAAACAGCCCAAAACGCAACGTGGACACACCACATTTTCACAGTGAAAACGGACCCTTTTTTTGCAAAGTGCCTAGCTGTAGATTTTGAACCCTAGCTCTGCCGGCACCTAGGGAAACCTAGCAAACCTATATATTTTTTAAAACTAGACCCCCAGGGAAATCCAGGATGGGGTGACTTGACTGGCTCTCATCAGGTTCTGTTACCCAGAATCCATTGCAAACCTAAAAATTTGTCAAAAAAAACACATTTTCCTCACATTTCTGTGGTGGAAAGTTCTGGAATCTGAGTGGATCCACAAAATTCCACCCACCCCGCGTTCCCCAAAGTCTTCCGAGAAAAATGGTACCTCACTTGTGTGGGTAGGCCTAGTGCCCGCGACAGGAAATGGCCCAAAACGCAACGTGGATACCCCACATTTTCACAGTGAAAACGGACCCTTTTTTTGCAAAGTGCCTAGCTGTAGATTTTGAACCCTAGCTCTGCCGGCACCTAGGGAAACCTAGCAAACCTATACATTTTTAAAAACTAGACACCCAGGGGAATCCAGGATGGGGTGACTTAACTGGCTCTCACCAGGTTCTGTTACCCAGAATCCCTTGCAAACCTCAAAATTTGTCCAAAAAAACACATTTTCCTCACATTTCTGTGGTGGAAAGTTCTGGAATCTGCGTGGAGCCACAAAATTCCACCCACCCCGCGTTCCCCAAAGTCTTCCGAGAAAAATGGTACCTCACTTGTGTGGGTAGGCCTAGTGCCCGCAACAGGAAACGGCCCAAAACGCAACGTGGACACACCACATTTTCACAGTGAAAACGGACCCTTTTTTTGCAAAGTGCCTAGCTGTAGATTTTGAACCGAAGCTCTGCCGGCACCTAGGGAAACCTAGCAAACCTATACATTTTTGAAAACTAGACACCCAGGGGAATCCAGGATGGGGTGAATTGACTGGCTCTCACCAAGTTCTGTTACCAAAATCCCTTGCAAACCTCAAAATGTGTAAAAAAACACACATTTTCCTCACATTTCTGTGGTGGAAAGTTCTGGAATCTACATGGAGCCACAAAATTCCACCCACCCAGCGTTCCCCAAAGTCTTCTGAGAAAAATGGCACCTCACTTGTGTGGGTGGGTCAAGTACCCGCGACAGGCAAGGGCCCAAAACCTATTGAGGCAACATCAAAATTACCTATCACAAACCAACCTGGTTTTGCAAGGGGGGGTCCCATGAGTTTTTGGCCCCGGGCTAGGTGGCCATCTAGGGAAACCTACCAAACCCACACATTTCTGAAATCTAGACACCCGGGGGAGTCCAGCGAGGTATGGCTTGCGTGGGTCCCCCAACATTCTCCTACCCAGAATCCCCTGCAAACCTCAAATTTAGCTGTAAAAATCCCTTTTTTCTAAAATTTCTGTGTGGGAAAGTTCTGGAATCTGAATGGATCCACAAATTTCCTCCCATCCAGCGTTCCCCCAGGTCTCCCGATAAAAATGGTACCTCACTTGTGTGGGTAGGCATAGTGGCTGCAACAGGAAATGGCCCAAATCGTACTGGGGAGACTTCAAAATTACCTATAACAAAACTACCTGGTTTTGGGGGGGCACCTGGAGTTTTGGCCCTGGGCTCGGCGGCCATCTTAGGAAACTACCAAACCCAAACATTTCTGAAAACTAGACACCCGGGGGAGTCCAATGAGGTATGGCTTGCGTGGATCCCCCAACGTTTTCCTACCCAGAATGCCCTGCAAACCTCAAATTTAGCTGAAAAAAACAAATTTTCCACATATTTTTGTGTAGAATCACTGTGCCGGCACAAATGTCCTACCCCACAGCGTTCCCCTCAGTCTCCCGAGTAAAATGATACCTCACTTGTGTGGGTGGGGCAAGGGCCTGCGACTGGGAAGAGCCCAAAACATAGGGATTAAGGGTATAGCACCGAGCATTCTAAGCGCTACATTTTTAAAAAAAATACGTTTTTAGCCAATTCTGCATTGGACACCCACACAAGTGAGGTATCATTTTACTCGGGACACTAAGGAGAACGCTTCAGGCAGTGCGGTCAGAATCTGGAATTCGCTTCCTCCACTACTCCGTACCACCACCTCTATCCGGACTTTCAAAGCCGACCTCCAATCCCTTCTCTTCCAAAGACACTTCCAGAATTAATGCATTCCTTTTCATGCCCCTCAAGGAAGTTCTTACAATGTTGTAAATATGTAATCTATGCCTGTACGTTCCGAATCCTAGTGTGCCTTTTGTGTGACTGCCATCTACTGTTTTATTTTACTTTTTCTTCTTCCTTGTTGTCTTTTGTAACTTGAAAGTATGTAAATTTCCTCATGTAACGGTCTTGGTTCTAATGTAAAGTGCTCTGACACCTTTGGGTAAAGTCCGCGCTATATAAAACTGCATTAAATAAATAAATAAATAAATAAATAAAGCCATACCTCGCTGGACTCCCCCGAGTGTCTAGTTTTCAGAAATGTGTGGGTTTGGTAGGTTTCCCTAGATGGCCGCCGAGCCCGGGTCCAAAAACTCATGGGACCCCCCTTGCAAAACCAGTTTGTTTTGTGATAGGTAATTTTGATGTCGCCTCAATAGGTTTTGGGCCCTTGCCTGTCGCGGGTCCTTGACCCACCCACGCGAGTGAGGTACCATTTTTATTGGGAGACCTGGGGGAACGCTGGGTGGGAGGAAATTTGTGGATCCACGCAGATTCCAGAACTTTCCCACACAGAAATTTTTGAAAAAAGTGATTTTTTTCAGCTAAATTTGAGGTTTGCAGGGGATTCTGGGTAGGAGAATGTTGGGGGACCCACGCAAGCCATACCTCGCTGGACTCCCCCGGGTGTCTAGTTTTCAGAAATGTGTGGGTTTGGTAGGTTTCCCTAGATGGCCGCCGAGCCCGGGGCCAAAAACTCATGGGACCCCCCTTGCAAAACCAGGTTGGTTTGTGATAGGTAATTTTGATGTCGCCTCAATAGGTTTTAGGCCCTTGCCTGTCGCGGGTACTTGGCCCACGCACGCAAGTGAGGTACCATTTCTATTGGGATACTTAGAGAAATGCTGGGGGGTAGGAAATTTGTTGTTTCTTTCTGAAGCGTGAAAATTTTGGCACAATAATGCAAGGTAAACGTGACAGTCACATTTTGAGGTTTGCAGGACATTGTGGGTAAGATAACTTGTTGGGATCCACAAGAGAGACATCACCATGTACTCCCATGGGAGAACATTTTACGACAATATCTACAATTGGTAGGTTTTTCTTAGATGAAATGTACACCTTGGCAGAGAGACAAAAAAGACAAATATTACTGCACAGCCATCTATTCCTCAAGCACACACACATACTGGTTGGATTTGGCACGAGGGTGAGTGATGGTTCAGTATATAAAATTTTATTAACAAGAGATTTCACAAAAATGAAATGCACTGCCAATAATTGAAAGGACAAAAAACGGAATCAGTGACTCGCAGCTCGTGAGCTGTAAAGCCACGTCAAGGCCCAACCGCTTTACAGGCCATTCACACACCTTTCGTACGTGATACACACAAGACCATTCACACCACCAGGCACGAAACCAACACTTTACAACATTCACAGAAAGGGACAAGGTACACCCTGCTTGAGTAAGACAGAAAAGACAAATATTTCTGCACAACCACCTATTCCTCAAGCACACATACATACCGGTTGGATTTGGCACGAGGGTGAGTGATGGTTCAGTATATACAGTTGTATTAACAAGAGATTTCACAAAAATGAAATGAGCTGTTAATAATTGAAAGGACGAGAAACTGAACCATTGACTCATAGCTTGTGAGCTGTAAAGCCACGACAAGGCACCAACCTCTTTACAGGCCATCCATACACCTTTCATACGTGTGACACATACAAAACCATTCACACCGCCAGCCGCGGGCCGAGCACATTACAACACTCACACCAGCAGACAGCGCCATTCAAGGGCCCATCACTTTCACACACCCACATTCCTGACACAGCAACCACACCAGCTCACGGATTGCGTGGAGTGGTGTTTGACTAGCAGTGTGTGTAGTGACCAGCAGCAAGTCACTACTCACACACCGCCAGCCAAGCGCCAGTCAACGCACACCGCCAGCCGAGCACCAGTCTACGCACACTGCCAGCCGAGCGCCAGTCCACGCACACCGCCAGCCAAGCGCCAGTCCACGCACACCGCCAGCCAAGCGCCAGTCCACGCACACTGCCAGCCATACGCCAGTCCATGCACACCGCCAGCCAAGCGCCAGTTCACGCACACTGCCAGCCGAGCGCCAGTCCACGCACACCGTCAGCCAAGCGCCAGTCCACGCACACCACCAGCCAAGCGCCAGTCCATGCACACCGCCAGCCAAGCGCCAGTCCACGCACACCGCCAGCCAAGCGCCAGTCCATGCACACCACCAGCCAAGTGCCAGCCTACACACACCGCCATCACATTTAGGATTTTTTTATACAAAAAAGAAAACACAAACAAATTGCAAATAGATACAAATCTACTAACACAAAATCTGAAACTAAATACATTGCACAAATGCCAAACTTGAAACTGAACAAAAAATATAAAACAATAGAGACCAGGCAGTTCACTTTACCACTCATGGATGCCCCCAAAAATTCTTTTGCGTGTGGTACATTCTAAAACAAGCAGGCACACACAGCGCAGGGTTAGAAGGACACATGGTGCAGTACATACGAGTCTCCTTCAGCATACCTCTTCGCCAACAGACTCTACATCTCCTACTGGGAAAGTCTTTTGAGGGCGTGGGAGGAATGTGATCAGGAAAGTGGCGATCTTTCAATCTAGCCACATCCTCCACCACTCCAACTCTAGGAACACTTGCCTGTTCCACTACAACAAGGCTGCCTATTACAGACTCCTGAAACTTAGCAAAAGTCATCTTTGACTCAGGACAACAATCTTTGAATACAACAAAAGCATTAAAGGTTGCCAAGTGGAAAAGATGGATAGCCAACTTCTTATACCAAATGTAAACATTACGAAGAGCAGTGTAAGGTTCCAACCTCTGATCTACTCTATCAACACCACCCATGTGCCTATTATAATCTAAAATGCACACAGGTTTGCGCGCTTCAGCAACCTGACCCCAAACAGTCACAGGTGAAGTGCTTTCATCATGGATGGTAGTCAGCATGTAGACATCTCTCCTGTCTGAAAACTTCACAGCTAGAAGTTCCTCGCAACGCACTGCACTGCACTGTCCCCGCACAAGCTTTTGACAAACAAGTTCTTTTGGGAAACCTTTACGGTTAGAGCGGATTGTGCCACAAGCAACAGTGTCCACTTTGGCCAATTCCCTGAACAACCGCACACCAGTGTAGAAGTTATCTACATATAAATGGTGACCTTTGTTAAAAAGTCCTCTACCAAGTTCCCACACAATTTTCTCAGTCACTCCAAAAGTGGACGGACAACCAGGGGGGTTAATCCTGGATTCCTTACCGGTGTACACCCTGAAATTAGAGACATATCCAGTCCTACTGTCACACAGCATATACATCTTAATTCCATAGCGTGCCCTCTTACTAGGAATGTATTGCCTAAAAACCAAGCGGCCTTTGAACAAGACCAAAGACTCATCAACTGCTATTTCTTTCCTTGGAGCATAGATCTCAGAAAATCGATCTACAAAGTGATCAATGACAGGCCGAATCTTAAAAAGACGGTCACAATCAGGGTGATCTTGTGGCAACGCTAAACCATTATCGACAAAATGCAGCATCCGAAGCAGAAGCAAATACCTATCACGACTCATGACTGCCGGAAATATAGCAGTTGCCATCAAGGGACTAGTAGACCAATATGAAGACATTGATGGCTTCCTTAGCAAGCCCATCAAAAAAGTTAAACCCAAGAACTTCTTCATCTCTTCCAGATTTGTGGGAGTCCACTGGGTAGCTCTAGAGTGGGGCCTAAGGCTGGCACTGTTGTCCCTCAAAAACTGTTCGGCATACAAATTAGTCTGCTCAACAATCTCTGCCAAAAATACATCGTCCTTAAACAACTGAAAAAAATGTATCGGCAAAAAGTTTTCAGTATTCACTCTACACCCTGGAACACCAGTAAAGTCTGGCAATGCCGGCTGCACCATTCCTGGGGCAACCCAGACGTCAGCACTTCCAACGGGAAGCCTTGCAGCCCCAGGCTGCAGCCCAGATGCCTCTTGCTGCCCTATCAGCACATCAATGTCCTCCTCTAAAACAGGCACTTCATCCGCACTAAGAGTAGCTTTATCCGCACTAAGAGTAGCTTCATCATCCGATGATTCCATGTGGAGAGAAAACTCACTGCCTGAATCTTCCACTCCCTCCTCTGCCTCAGATGCAGAGTCAGTCTCTGAACCATGGTCAGAGGAAGACTCAAAAAGCATACCAACAACCTGCTGAGCAGTAATCCTGCGGCTAGCCATTATCCTTACTAAGAAAGGAGACTGTACAAACAAGTCAACAACAACCAACACTGTGCAAAATAAGTAAGTAAAAAAAATGTGTGCCTTTATCACAAAGATCTATATACTCAAAAACTATACGATTCACTTGCAAGAAACAGCTACACTCACCAGCACCTACTCTGCAGAGACACAGCAAAAACCGACGATATCCCACTAGAAAGAAAAAAACAAAACCAATTACTCACAAGACAACAAAATACACATCGAACACAAATGCAAAAAGTTTTTGACACTCAAAAAACAGAAGCCAAACATACTGCTATTATTACACCATTTGCAAAAAACACATTCATGCAGAGAAATAAAACTCATTTACATTGTACAAAAAAAAGTCTCTTACCAAACACATGCAACTACACAAACAGCAGAACCACCAGTAACGAAACCGCAACCTGGAACAGTCTAAAGAGCAAAAGCCTTGAACTAGAACAAAAAGGGAGAAATAAAGCATTACAATTGCAATTCACAAGAAATAAAACAATTAACATTATACCACGCTATGTCACTACCCAAATAGTAAATCTGCCAGATGGGCCTTCAAATAGGGCTGAGAAAAATGGGGGGGTGATCTTGCCCAAGGGATCGGGTGAGGTTGTCTGCCAGGCCGATCTGTCTCCCAGGTGGGGCAGAAAACAGCAGACAGAAATGTGCCCCCCTTGCAAAAGAAATAAATCCCTGGTGCCTAGTAGGGTTTTCTGCCTCCCCCCTACCCCCTCCTGCCTAGGGCAGAAAGGCCCAAAAAAGGGGCAGATCTGTCCCCAGGAGGGGCAGAAAAAACATTAACCACATTTTACCCCCTTGGAAGCAACCATGTCGCTTCCATTACACACATTACAAAATCCCTGGTGCCTAGTGGGTTTTCTGTCCCTCCCGCCTAGGGCAGAAAGGCCCAAAAAAGGGGCAGATCTGTCCCCAGGAGGGGCAGAAAAAACATTAACCACATTTTACCCCCTTGGAAGCAACCATGTCGCTTCCATTACACACATTACAAAATCCCTGGTGCCTAGTGGGTTTTCTGTCCCTCCCCCCTGGGGGCAGAAAGGCCAAACAAATGGGCCGATCTGCCCCCAGGGGGGGGAGAATACACATATAAAACAAATCTGCCCCCTGGAAGCAACCCTTGCCCAAGGGGTCGCTTCCATTTTAATTTTAAAGAAGTCCCTCGTGTCTAGTGGGGTTTTTGCCCCAAAAAATGGGCCAATCTGCCCCCAGGGGGGACAGAATACACATATAAAAAAAATCTGCCCCCTGGAAGTGACCCTTGCCCAAGGGGTCGCTTCCATTTTAATTTTAAAGAAGTCCCTGGTGTCCAGTGGGGTTTTTGCCAAAAAAACGGGCCAATCTGCCCCCAGGGGGGACAGAATACACATATAAAAAAAATCTGCCCCCTGGAAGCGACCCTTGCCCAAGGGGTCGCTTCCATTTTAATTTTTTTCAAATCCCTGGCTCTAGTGGGCTTTTCTGCCCCCCCCCCCCTGAGGCCAGAAACGCCAAAAAATGCAGGCGATCTGTCCCCATAAGGAAGCGACCCTTGCCCAAGGGGTCGCTTCCTTTAAATAAATAAATAATCCCTGGTGTCTAGTGGGGGCATTCCTGCTGCACGATCGCGACGCTGTGCGCGATCATGCAGCAGGAATGCCCTGCATTGAGACATCAGGGGAGAGGAAAAACTCTTTCCTCTCCCCCGATGCCTCAATACATCCCAAATTCCCCCCCCCCGCCCCACTGGAGCAAGGAAACATACCTCGCTCCTCCTGGACGCCTGGAAGCAAATGGCTTCCAACGCGTCCAGGGCTTCCTGATGACATCGGCGCTCGCTGTGCGCGCTGACGTCATGGGATTGCCTGGGGGGGGGTCGGGGGTGGCAGCGGAAACTCTTCCGCTGCCATCCCCCTTTGTGGGGGCTAGATGGGCTGCCCATGGGGGGAGCGCCAGCGCTTCCCCCATGGATGGGTGCCATGACGGAGCGGTTCCGTCATGAGCACATGCCCACCGTTGCTCATGACGGGACCGCTCCGTCATGAGCATGGAAAGGGTTAAAGTGTTTATGTAATGAAAGGAGAAATAGACTCTCCGGAATCTGTAATTTTTTTTGCAGTTTTATATAGTGCAAACTCGACCCGAATGTATTCCAGGGCATTTCATGAGCACCATCACAATACACATGGTCACCACTCATTGTTTATAGGGATGGGGGAGATAAAAGTGATTTGTCCAGAATCAGAGGATGTTGAGCAGACGCCGAGACTCTAAGCTGGTTCCCCAGTTCCACAGTCAGCAGCTCTGGCAGTTACGCCACACCCTCCTTGCAGAAATCTCTAGCTCAGCAGGGCAGATGTGAGTGTTTAAGCAGCACCCTTACTTAGATAGCCGGCACCCTTTCAAGAGACCCCCCATTTTTTCCATCCACTTAAAGCCCTGGTTATCACCCTTTTCAACATAGGCCTCTCTCTCATTCAAGAGCTAACTGGTCGAAGGGTATGCTGGTCAGGTCTAGGATATGATGGTATGCCCCATTCTGCCAACAATTCAGATCTCACTTGGTTGTTTTGGAAAAATATAGGTTATAGATTTATCACCATTGCTTTCACTATCAAGCATGGTCATTCAAAACTCAAAATTACGCCCAACAATGTATTGCATTTCGGTACATCTAGGCGTGCTCAATACCCCTGATGAGGTGCTAAAGCACAGTAGTGGGCAGATGGCACGCAACGCTGTTAGGGGGCACCTGCTGAATGTGTGTTGAACTTGAAAGAGGCCTATGTGGGAAGTGTTTTGGTGTCATGCAGGAGTAACCACAATGAAGCTCTTGCTTTAGTGCACTGCGCTTAGTCTTGTAAGGCAAGGAACCATGTGAGAAGTGAAGAGCATGCATTAAATATTCGTTTATTGTTGATTCGGCCCAATACTGCCCGACTAGGGGGTATCTATAGGTCCAGCCTTTCATTAGAATGGATAGTATGTGATTACACAGGCAGTTATGGAGGGCAATCTACTTTATCACATAGGGGTGAGTACAGCGATCCGGATGGTGGGTGAAGAATACAGCAAATCATGTTGGATGATTTCAGGCCATTGAAGGCTTTCTCTTGATAGAGACATTCATGGTATAGAGCCTACATAGTCCACTTGGAAGTAGAGGAAAGCAACCTGCATGCATGAGCTGTATAAGCCAACAGTGGTAGGTGGTGTCAAACATCGCAGATAGGTAATGTAGGGTGGTTGACATAGCAAAATGGCGTTACATGAGTAATGTATGATGGCTGCCATAGCTCAAAGGCGGTGCATAGGTAATATAGGGTGGTTGACAGAGCACAATGGCGGCACACAAGTAATGTGTGCTGATTAACAAAGCACAACAGCAGCATGCACATACCTCATAAAATCTAAATCATACAATGATAAAAGCGTTCACATCTTCCCTGACCCTTGTGTATTGAATTGGGTTCCCTTCGAGGCCAGGATGCATTTCAAAATTGCTTGCATGACCCAAAAAGCGCTGCACCACAATACCCCCTCCTACCTGTACCAGAAAAAGACCCTATCGGGAGGAAATTGATCCTCCAGAAGCACAAGATCCTTACTTCTCCAGCCACAAAAATTCAAGAAAAAGAAAGCCTATAACTGTTCCTTCTCTGGAATGGCCCCAAACATTTGGAACTCTCTACCCACGAGATCAGATGCAACACATCCACATCCCTCTTACAGAAAGAAGTAAAAATGTGTCTATCCAACAAATTCCTCTCTCACTGAGGACTAGGCCACTGGTACCCCTACTCCACACCCCTCACGTAACCCGTGCATCACTACCTCTGGGAAAACTATGCCTCTACTCTCCCCACCCTGTAACTCCCTCCCTATCCTATTTCAGAACCCGGTATACACATTTTCTACTGTATATTGGTTTGTTTACATCTGTTATATTCTGTTACTTTGTATTTTTATTTACAGCGAGGTGTCCAATAGGGACCCTTCTTCCTAGTCATGGTAAAGGGGAAACACTTCTAAAATAACCCCTGCTCACCCCTTAGTAGCTTGGCACAAGCAGACAGGCTTATCTCAGAGGCAGTGTGTAAAGCATTTGTGCACACACAGTAATACAGTGAAAACACTACAAATGGACACCACACCAGTTTAGAAAAATAAGTACTCTTTAGCTAAACCAAACAAGACCAAAACGACAAAAATACACAATACAATAATCAAAATACCCTAAAAAAAATAGGTAAATTACACAAATAAAGCTTGTACCAACAACTAACTCCACCCGGAGTTATCACGACGTTGTGACAGATGAAAATCCAAAGTCCGGCACAGACCGCGAGGTGCGCGGTGTCGGGCGTGGAGTCACACAAACCCCCAAAGAACAGTACCTTGGCAAAATGATGAAAGCACAGACGGTGCATGGCATCGCGGAGGTGATGCTTCGTTGGTGCTGGGAGTCGTCGGTTCCTTACGACCCCAGAGGAGGTGAGGCCTCGGTTCCTTACTGCGATGCAGGGGAGGTGAGGCGTCGGTTCCTTACTGTTGTCGGGGAGGTGATGTCGCGGTGGCAGCGAGGCATCGGTTCCTTACGACGGTTCGGTGTCAATGGATTCAGGAGGTCACCCATGTCGGGTATCGGCTCCGCGATGATGAGGCACCAGAGTCGGTGAAGTCAGGGCTGCGGTGCGAGTCAGGGTGGTGCGTTGTGAGTGGCACGAGCAGTGCCCTCGGCTCCGGTGTAGACAGCGGCCTCGGTGACGGCTTTGGAGTCGATATGCTGCGGCATCGGCAGGCGTCTGGGCTGCAGTGCAAGTTGGGGCGGTGGGTTGTGCACTTCACGAGTAGTGCCCACGGCTTCGGTGCAGGTTACGGCGTCGTTCGCCGGCTTTGATGTTGCAATTTACCTATGTGGCAGATGAAACAGCAGTTCCAGCTGCAGGAAGACAGAGGGGATGAAGTCTTTGTGTCCCTGAGACTTCAGAGCAGGAGGCAAGCTCTACTTCAAGCCCAGGATACACAGCGCACAGCAAAGTCTTGTTCCTCTCCTTGGCAGAAACAGCCACTGCAGGCCAACCCCAGACAGCACACAGCAAAGGGGCAGTACTTCTCCTTCAGCTTACCCAGCTCTTCTCCTTGGCAGAGGTTCCTCTTGAGTCCAGAAGTATTCTAAAGTTCTGGGGTCTGGGCCCCAAAATTTATACAGCATTTTCCTTTGTTTTCTGGCAGTAGAGAGGCTCTGTGCTCAGTCAAAACCAGTTCTGTCCTCTCTGGTCCAGCTTCCCGGCAGGAGGTAGAGACAGCAATGTGTAAGGCAGACCAGGCCCATTCAGGTAAATGAAATCTCCTCCCCCTACTCTAAATGCAGCTCAGGTCTATTCAGCCCAGCCCAGACTCATCCAGGAAAGGCAGGACACACCTCAATGCCCCCAGTGGGTGTGTACAGTGAATACACATCCCCAGCTCCTGTCACTCCAAAGCCAGACAATCAATCCGCAAACAAGCAGAGGCACACAGGATGGCTAAGCAGGAAAATACCCACTTTCTAAAAGTGATATTTTCAAACACACAATATAAAAATCATCTTTACTAAAAGATGCCTTTTTATATTCTGAGTTCAGGCATACTAAACTCCATCTTTCTATCTTGTCTCAATGGGAAGTTATACTTATAAGATATTATGAATAAACTCCCATTCTATCCTATGGGACAGATAGCCTTTCAATAGTGAAAAAAGAAATTCACTGTAGTTCTCTATCAGGACATGCTACACACATCAGGACATGTCCAACCTTTCACATACACTGCACTCTGGACACAGGGGTAACTTGGGCCTACCCTAGGGGTGACTCACATGTAAGAAAAGGGAAGGTTAGGGCCTGACAAGTGGGTGCACATGTCAGGTCGACATGGCAGTACCAAAGTGTGCACAGACACTGCAGTGGCAGAACTGAGAACCTTTTACTAGGCTGCTTGTGTGGGTGGCACAATCATTGCTGCAGGCCCACTAGCAGCATTTGATTTACAGGCCCTCAGCACACACAGTGCACTGTACTAGGGACTTAGTAGTAAATCAAATAAGCCAATCATGGAAACACCAATCCATAATCACAATTTACACAGAGAGCATATGTACTTTAGCACTGATCAGCAGTGTAAAGTGCCCAGTTTCCTAAAACGATCAAAAACGGTGAAAAATAGGAGGCCAAAAAGCAAAAAGTCTGGGGATAAACCTGCTGGAAAAGCCAGGTCTAACAACGATTATGTAACCCGAGTAATTGCTGCTATTTTGTTTATATAACCTTTTACTCTTTTTTATCGTTACTATGTATTTTTATTTACTCTTTATGTTCCTCGTGTTATTTGGTTGTGCTTACTCTGTAAAGCGCTTTGACACCTTTGGTTCATGTTCGCGCTACATAAAACTCCTCAAAAGAAATACATAAATTATAAATAAATACTCCTTACTGCGTAATCTAACTCAGTGAAAGCTAGGCGAGATGGGGGTGTACGTCTGGGGACAGGAGACTGGCATTGATTATTGCTAGTCCATGGAGCACTTTACAACCTGATCTTTCCATGACTGAGTCTCAGAGAGTTCAACTGTGAGAACTTAGCATCTTCCACGACAAATCAGTGTATTAATTGCTCAACAGATGAACCCACCTAAAAGTGCTCAAATTACATCTAAAAAGCAGCACATAAATCATCCTAATAATCTAGTTAAAAAATATTGCTTGTTCATGCCACATATTTGCGACCCGTTTGCGCATGCAAAATGCCAAAGGGCTATGTACGATTCCTAAATAGCGAGTTGCAATTTATTTGCGACTCGCTATTTAGGAATTGCGAGTCGCTATTAGGGAGGGGCGTTCCCTTCCTAATAGCGACCGCAACCCCATGTATGAATGTTTTGGACCGCAATTGCGGTCGCAAAACACTCGCAAATTACCACCCTCTTCAAGAGGGTGGTAATGCACTCGCAAAAGGAAAGCCCTTTGCAAATGCAGGGGGAAATATTTTTTAAGGGCTGGCAGTGGTCCCAGGGACCACTGCCTGCCCTTAAAAAATGAAACGTAAATGTTTCATTTTTTTTTTTTAAATGCATCCCGTTTTCCTGTAAGGAAAACGGGCTGCATTAAAGAAAAAAGGCTGCTTTATTTAAAAGCAATCCCAGGCATGGTGGTCTGCTGAGCCCAGCAGGCCACCATCCCTGGGAGGGCCTGTCATTCCCAATGGGCTCGCAAATTGCGTGAGGCTCATTAATATTCATGAGCCTCGCAATTTGCGACCCCATTGGGAATCGCAAACAGTGTTAAACACACTGTTGTACATGCAAGATACCGCCTCGCAAGTTGCGAGTCGCAAAAGACTCGCAATTTGCAAGGCGCTATTTTGCGCGTCATACATCTGGCCCTTAAAATCTTTCTTGGGCGTCCACTGCCAGTCATGTTTGGCAGATACCAAGGCTGCCTGTTCTTGATTCCACCTCATGCCTATTTTTTCCACCACCCGAACTTCCTGCCTGCTTATGTCACTCTTGCATATTCACTGCCTTCTCCTTTTGCCACTGTTTTTCTTTCTGTCTCTTCCTTCTTCTTTCTCCCTTTTAAAAAATACTCTATCTTGCTCTGGTTTAAAGCCTGATTGGGAACAATAAGATCCAACCAACAAAAATGAGTGCAGCTGCCCACCACCTGCAACCACCGGCACAAATTATGCACTGCTCTGGAGTCCATCTTCTTCAGACAACCAAGTGCAAGCAGAAAGTGAATATCAAATAATAACCATGGTATGAACCAGGGGCGACTCTTCAATGGGAGCAGAGGAGAATCGCCCTGCTAAACAAAATGCCCCCAAAAGCCCTAGAGCTGAAAAATAAAGTAGTAAAAAAGTTTATTTATTGCCATTTTATTTTTCACCAACCCGTCCTGAACCGAGTGTCAGAACAGGGTGGGCCAATTACTGCTGAGTGGCAGCAGGGAGATTTGCACTTACGTTTAAAGTGCGCATGTCCCTTTGGCCGGACATCTTGTGACGGCCAACCAGAAACGAACATTTTAAACTTCTTTAACCCAGCTGTCTAAGGTAGTTGGGTTAGGGAAAGCGCAGGCCTCAAGTGCTCTTGGGAGCGCTGATAGAGGCCGCTCCCACCAATCCTGATGCTTCGCTCATGCTGTGAAAGCAGCACCAGGATTGGGTAGCGCAGTTTCCTGGGTTCCGCATTGGAGCTTCGAGGAGAGGAGGACGTCGTGCAGCAAGTCTTGAAGGTAAGTGCCATTTTTGTATTTTTTACTTTCATACCACCCGCCCCATCACTCTAAATGCATGCCAGCCACTACTGGTACAAACAGAAGTACTGCTTTTTACACAGCAACAACATGGATGGGAAGCATCAAAGAGGGTACTGTTACGCATCATGTGCTTTGGATGGGTAAAAACAGAGTGGTAAGCAAAGGGCTTCTTGTGGTTGACATCAGGGGCCTGAGCGACTGGGTATTCCATTTATAGTGGATGATGTTGTGTGGCCACAATGGATGTCTTGTGCGGCTGTGTGCTAGAATATTGAGGACAAAAACATGACATGACAAAATGTTGTGTCCAAAATTATCGACTACTACTATATTGTGAATGTAAGTACATATAGATAAATGTTAGATTCTTAAGTCCACATGTACATACTTTGTAGATGTATATATGACTAAGGCCCATGTACATGGAGCTTAGAATAGTAAATCTGTACTTACCTATAGATCCTTCATGATATTGTGACAGCTGATAGTTTGGCTCTCATATTTTGGCAGGTCGATAATAAAATCTTGTAGAAAAATAGTATGTGCTTAGGTTTCTCATCCCGGACAATTAGGCACACTGCTTAATGAAAGTCTAATTTGAGAGAAAATAAAAAATATTTTTGCATATCTATAAAGCTGTAATTGTCTATGTTTATGTCCGCCGAAGATAGATCTTGGGACGGTGGGATAAAAGACTTTCTTAAATGGTGAGAGCTGACATTGTGCAGTTTTTGGCTACGCAAGAATAGATGCAAAATTAGATTTTAAGAAGAGATCTAGGAACTTTGCCATCAAAGCCATTAGTGGCTCAGCACAGCTTTTCTTACTAGAGTGTGTGAACTACAGATCCTTTATGCCAATTTACTCTTGTAAGTGCCTCTTGACTTTAAGCAAGTCACGAAACAAGCATCTTGCCAAGTATGGTTCAAATCTGCGGTCCGTAACAAGCAGTGGGTAGACCATTGTCAGACCCCCCAGGATATAGCGGCATGGATTAGCAAATTTAGAGGCACAAATATGGAAATTTTGCGGCACAAATATGGCAATTTAGCGGCATTTTTGCGGCACTTTATTTTACTCATAATCATTCATTTTCAGCCTTAAATCAATGGAAACTGTTTTAGCAGAGTATTCCACTTTGAAATAGGCAACCTGGGATATGGAACAGAGGAAGCAGCCCACAGGTGAAGGCTGTTATCCCTTGGAAATGCAATCCTCCATTTGCTTTAGTATAGGTTCTGAGAAGCCCATCAAAGATGGTCCAGATTGGAGGGACAGGGAGATACCCAAAGAAATTGGAAATTATGCAACCAGTCACAGTATATGACCTGTGGAATCCACTTGGGAACAGCAGAGGAGAAACTCATAATAAAGGCACTATTCAACCGTGCAATACTTCAAGGCAAATTACTACACATGGATAAAACATCTTGGCATATGACACACTATACAGTGCACCGAACAATGGATTGTGATGCTCGCCTTTAGAATGGCGTGCACTGCACACAGTACCAATTGCTATTATGCACTTTCTGTGAACCCGTAAGTGCACATTACATTTTTTGTGTTACTGATCAGAGTGGAAGCTGAGCTCTGGATTTTCCTGAGCCTGTGACTTAGGGATAGTCCATCGGAAGAGTAGTTAGAACAGCCTGGGAAGGGGCTTGTTCAGTACAATTGTCTGATTGCACTTACTGATGCTGGGTGGCAGTCATGATGGTTGTTGCCGCAAATGTACATGATCAATCTTGGATGCTGTGAGTGAGGAAGCAGGGTCATATTTAAGAGCTGATTCTCATGACAGGTGTCAGTCTATGCCATCAGTATCATTGAAACCGTCAGAAGTGGGATAGATTTTTCACCTCTACCCATTATGCATGTGGCAATGACATTCAATATTACACTTGGCACTCGCGCTTCCTTTCATACGTGGCCATTGGCGTCTGTTCATCATCACGTGCAGAAAAGCAATTTGTCCAAAAAATGACACTTCAAACAATTGCTCTAAAGATTACCAACACACAAGACAACCTAAGCAAAACTTGAAGTTAGATGAACAAAACTGATGCTCAAAAATTAATAGCGCACATCAATATTTGTATGTTAAAACAACAACAAAAATGGATTTCTAAGAGACAAACCAGGCGTCAGGCTTTCTGTGTCTCGGGTCATTTACTTTCCTTCCAGGCGTGTGGATCTCAGCCAATGGGTATCGGCTGAAGGAATTACCATCACAAAACCAGGTTCTGTGGGCCAATCTGGCGGGCTGTCGAATTGCCACAAATACGGTTTCTGGCTAAACCCCCACAGTCACTCTAACATGGTCAAAACAACGTAAACGGTTTTAACCAGCCTGCCACTCGAGGAGAAAAGAAAGGGGGCTGAAAATGCGATAGTGAAGCAAAAGGGTTTTAGTGAAATTAAATATTTGCCTAAGATCACACAATTTCAGCATGTAAGCCACGATTTTATCCAGATTTTCTGGTTTCACTCTGTACAAATCAGCAAGCAAGTAAGTGGGTATCTATTTGTCTTTCCTTATGTTAAGACTTTGGGGCACATGCATCAATGTAGGCTTTTGCGATTCCTTAATTGCGATTATTAAGGAATCGCAATTAAGGAATTGCAAAGCCTATGCATGTAGGAATCGCTATAAAATTAGCGATTCCTAAACATTCCTTAATTGCGACTCGCAAATTGCGAGTCGCAATTAAGGAATGCCTTCCCATTCATTCCTATGGGCCTACAGGCCCATAGGAATGAATGGGAAGTACATGCGCAATTTGCGAGTACCAATAGGTACTCGCAAATTGCGCATGCATTTTAAGGGTGCAAGGATGTCAAAAGGACACCCTGTTGCACCCCTGAAATTGATCTTTGCACACATAATGCAAGACACACATGCCCCAAGGGCATGTGTGTGTGTAACCTACAACTTTGAAAAATGCACTTTAGTGCATTTTTCAGACTTTTTGCAAATTACCATCAAGTTCAAATTGATGGTAATTTGCGCCCCCTATTAGCGAAATCGCTATTTGCGATTTCATCATGCATTGCAATTAAGGAATCGCAAGTTGTGATTCCTTAAATGCAATCGCAATTTAAGAAATCGCAAAAAATTGCCATTTCTTAAATTGCGAGAGGCTTACAGTTTGATGCATCGCAGAAGCCCTTTTTGCGGGCGCAAACGGCCGATTTTTGCGAATCGCACCATTTGCGCTCGCAAAAAAGGTTGAGGCATGTGCCTGTTTGTTTTTAGTTTTAACCTCCTAGTGCATTCTTCTGTAGTTTTTTAAATTATAGCTCCAACTTGACCCGAAGGTATTGAAGCGCTTCACATGCGCACCAGTCACACTACACAATTACAACACAAACACATGCATTGTTTATAGGCATAGGGAGATTAAGTGACTGCCCAGAATCACAGGATGACGAGCCGACGTCGAGACTCGAACCTGCCTCCCCAGCTCCACAGTCGGCAGCTCTGGCCTTTACATCACATACCGGTAGTCTAGAGAGAGGGAAGGCGCAGTCACATGAGAGCTCTGCTCGTCGAGGTTCCAGTATGACCTCGGCTCTGGCTCATAATCGACCTCAAAAGGAACGTAACTTCGCCCCCTCTTCCCCCTTTGCCCCATCCCAAAAATGAACTCATTCCCAAGAGTAACACTGCACATCACATTTGACATGATATCGTGCATACTGACTACTTAAGCAAAAACATGTTTACGTCTTTTTTGGGAGCGAATGGTGGACTATATAAGGATTGTTAGAGGTGTTAGCGGTGACAGATTATAAATAATTCAGGCCAACGGTGGAAACACTACCAAGGTACTCGGATGCTACTGTGGGCCGTACACAGATACTGATGGCAGATAAGGTCGGGCACATCTAGGTCTGCCCGTTTCTGCACCTCTCGCAACGCCCGACTCTCCCGCTCTGCTCGGTCCCGGGCCATCTTGAATCCACACATTCCTTACACGTTTCCTATCTTTCAGCAAAGACAGGGTTCAACACGCCCGCTGACACGCATCTCTGTCAGCGGCCAAGAAGACCAGAGAGAACCGGCAGAGACCCACTCGGTTAATGATGGGCAGATAAAGAGACCGAATGCGAGGGGACCCGAACAAAAGCGACCAGGTGCCCTCTCCCCTCCATCTATCACTGAACGCCATTGGAAAAACACCTGGAGAAGTCAACCTCCCGGGTCAACAGTGCTCTTATCAGCAATCAGATGTCCAGGGGGCGACATGGAATCCTCTCAGCGCAGATAAACAACAATGTTGCAAAGGGTCTGCAGTTTAAAAAGATTTTATTGCCGTTCCACCTCTCTTAATCAGTCATTGATTCCACCCTCCCAAAAGTAGTTAGGAGGGGAAAAAGTCTACAATTATCCGGTTTATATACCTGTATAAATGCAACGAAGGCTGCTGATAGATCCCCAAATTGCCAAATTGGACGTAATCGCCCATCCTCCAGCCTGGGCCGGCAGCCGCTACCCCTGCTGGCAACTGAAGAATTACCATAGAAATGTAACAACCTTTTCCCTGCATTCCTTCAATTTCGCGGGCACTTTTGTAAAAATCGCGGCATTTTTACAAAAGTGCCGATTTCGCGGGCACTTTTGTAAAAAATCGCGGCATTTTTACAAAAGTGCCGATCAACCGCGAAATCACGAAATCCTGGAGGGTCTAATTGATAGCTATTGCAATTATGTGGCACCCATGTTCGCCATGTACAACAGAGGCTTAGCGGAGTGTCAATAATATTAGCCTTGTAATGGGTTGACCAAAAAGGATGTTATTCCCAAAAGGGATTTGGTGGTGCACCCTCTGCATGTGTCTGCTGTGTGTTTATACAGCTAGATTAAGCTGCTCTATATTGTACTGAGATTGTAGGGTTCTATTGGTCTGGTGTGTGTTTCTTTTGTTGCTTGCTGAGTTTTTCCTAGAAATTGTTTGTTTTTACTCTAATTTTCCATGTGTTCCCTGTCCTCCTGACTACTAATGTCTGTTGTAGGTTATCACCCTGGAGATGTCAATGAGGGAGCTCGAGTTGGGAGTTTCCATCAAGCCATTCAATGCGACAACGAGAGATTCACATTGTGGCAATGGTTTATTGTTGAGGTGTGGAGTCCATGTGAGTGCTCTGTTGTTATTTGAAGGTGATCCTGCTGGTTTTGTGTGGTGTTGAGTTGGCTGTGTGTGTCTTTCCACATGTGCAGTGGTATGATGAGCAATGGAGTGAGTTCATGTGGTAAATGATATGCCACGGCAAGAGTGATGTGTAAACAAATCATAGTGTGATTTCTTAAGTTGTTGGATCCTCAGTTGTACATTTGGCGCAAGGATAATGTGCCATCGTTTTTGAGTAAGTGCGCATATGTCGTTTTTCTGCTTCCATTGAGGATCCTACAGAAGCTCAGGAATACCCTCTTCTCATTTCTTAGGTGTTGTCGCGTCTGTACTGAAGAATCCTCACCGCTCCTCACCACCTCCAAGGCATCCGAACCTACTGCCCTGTTCACTTTGCCTTGGTGATTGAGTTCTCATATTCACTAATCTAATAGTAACAGTCTCTCAGACCAAAGGGTCCTTAAGAAGCTCATTATTCAGCTCAGCCAAAAAAATATACAACTAAGGGGCATATGTACAAGGAGTTAACGCCGCCTTAGCGGCACTTTTCCGCCTGTTTTGCGGCGATATTTTTATCGCCGTATTTACAAGCTGCCGCTAACATCTGTTAGCGGCAGTTTTTAGGCGAAAACGTCCGTTGTAAAGATCGCCACTTCTGTTAGCGATAATTATATGCAGGAGAGGCGTTCCCGTGCAAAAACGGCCGCAAACCCCACTTCGAGATATTTACAAGGGGATCTCTGAAGTTTGGAAGACCAAAAAAACTGCCTCTAACTGCAGTTAGAGGCAGTTTTTTAAGACCAGAAAATAGCTGGTCTTAAAAATGGAGATAACACATGGGGCCTCATTCCAGCAGGTTATGGTGCTGGACAGCGCTGCAAGCAATGTTCCTGCGCTGCCCTGCGACAAAACTACAGGGCAGGAATGCGCACCATCAATAAGATAGTTTGCATTCCTGGGCCTCAGTCATGAAAAGTGTTGCAGCGCTGCGACAAGACATCGTTGCAACACTTCTCACTACGCCCTTCTTGCGACACCATGGATGCGCTGTATTCACTGGATAGCTCCGTGACGCAAGTATTGACAGATACGTCTGGAATCCTGATGTATCTGTCTGCGCTAAAGTCACGCATTGCTGCAGTCGTGTCACAACCATGACGCAACTCCAGCAATGTATGGGGCCAGCCTATCCCTGTGGCACTGCGTCACCCTCACGCCTGCCATCAGGCAGGCGGAAGGTACTGACACAGTGCCGTTCTTGAGGGGTGACCGGGTGTCGGCGCAGTTGGAGATCCATCGGTGGCGGTTGCGCGCTGCAGTGTCATCGCTTGCAAGCGTTGGCGAAGTGGTGGTGTGGAGGGAGTTGACGAGACGTTCTTCGGTGGCCTTGATCCAGCTGCGAGGGGGGGCGATGATGGCGGTGGCGTCCGGTGGGCAAGGTGAAGGCGTGATATATACAATGATGGTCGGTCCAGGAGAGTCCGGTGTTGCGGCTGTAGTTGAAGTTCCCGCTGGCGGAGGTGACGTGCTCGACCGTGTATCCTGCTATGTGGCTTGTTGCGGTGACTTGCTGCTTGCGTCTGATGTTGGGGACCTTCCCCGAGGGGGTGGTGTTCTAGTCACTGGGGTTGTCCAGGTGGAACTTGAGTTCACCGAGTAGGATGTCATCGGTGGATGGGAGAGCCTGGGGTGCAATGAGGTCTTCAATGGTATCGGAGAATGGGGGGCCATGGCCCGGGGGGCCTGCACATGAGGGTGCCGCAGAGGATGTGCTTGGGGTTGGTCCGGATCTGGGAGTTGAGGTGGTCCATGGTCACCGTTGGGTCATTAGAGTGCGTGGTCAGTCGGAGTCTACTTCTGTAGGTGATGGCAATGCCTCCTCCAGGACGGTCGGGGTGGCCCTTGCGGGTGATACTGCAGCCGTCAGTGATGGCGATGGCGATGTCCGGAGCAGAGGTTGGTCCTGGCAGGCGAGGTGGCGTCCAGGGTTGATGGCGAGGAGGGTGCTGGCGTCGTAGCGGTGGAGTGTCCAAGAGGAAGGGTCCTTGGTGCTGAGCATGGTCCAGGGGCAGACGGACGCAGACGGGCTTGCCTATGGCTTGCCTTTGGCATGGGAGACGTCCATTACAACGCAGGCATTACATCGTTAACAACGCAACTCCGACAACGCAGGTGCCTTTACATCGCATTCGATTACAACGCATTGTGAGGTCAGTAATGGGGTAATTTTAAGTTTTTCGGGTGGGTTTGGGTTTCGGATGTCGGATTTGAAATTTGGGGTGTATTCTGAGGTCAAATTTGAAAATTGGGGTGTGTTTTGGGGTAAAATATGTAATTTGGGGTCAATTATGGAAATGCGGGTGTGCATTTGGGTCAAATGTGATTTTTAGGATGTGTTTTGGGGGCTCAAAAAGAAATTTTAGGGTTCATGGTTTGGTTTGGGGTGCAAAGGTTTGTTTTAGGGTTGCACTCACTGAAGTGGGAATAGTAATTTTTACGTCTCCGCTATGCAACACCTTCCCTACTGTTGCAATATGCCTAGAATTAGTATGCATTGGAATGGAATGCGATGTAATGGCATGCGTTGTAACTACGTATGTACCTTTGGCACACGAGTGGTACGCCCGCTGCGCATGGGCGCACAGCGGCCGCCATTGAGAAGTGCTGGGGGGGGCTGGACAGCTGGGAGGTGGTAAACGCCGGAAAGAACACTGGATGGGGCGTGGACGCGGGGGTGTGTGTGTGAGCGGGTGTTGTAAATATTTGAATGAGGGAGGCTTACCTCAAAGCCGGGTCCAATGTCTTCGTTGCTCCTGCTCTCCTGCGTCTGCTTCCAGGAACAGGAAGTAGGCAGCCAGGCTCCCTCCCCTGAGCCAATCACAACGCTGCGATTCGGCGGTGGGATTGGTAATTGGCAACGGGACAAGGCATGCAGCCAGGGGCTGGAGGGGTGGGCATGTTCTCCATGCAGGCTGTAATGCAGCCTGCATTGCGAACAGGGAAGTGCGCATGACTGCTTTGGGCGGCCTGAGTGGGCCGACCAAACAGTCATTGCGCACTTGAGTGGGCATGCCGATCCGCCCATGCCCTGCTCCGTGCTTGGAGCAGTCCTACCCACCCTCCCACCCGCAAAGGAAACATAGCACGATTACATCAGTAAGTTATCATCATGTGATGATTGTTCCTCTTCTGCACTTTTTGAAAGCAGTGGGGCGACGCTCTTCCGCCATAGCGGATGAGCCGCCACTGGGGGTGCGTCATCTACGTGTGCTAGGCCTGGGCGACTCGACCCCCGGGTGTCCTGCGCTACGCGTCCCACCTTCTCCTTACCTGGACATTGACACCGTGGCGCAATCCGCTGCACTCTCTCCAAATCTGTGAATCAGCCAGCAGGAGCCTCAGCCAGGTGTGATTTCACAAGCCTGGGTACAGCAGTCGCCGCCAAGTCCGCTGGTGAACCTCCCGATGCAGTTGATGCAGCTGGGCCCCGTTGGGCGTGAAGTTGCAGCGCTCCCGTCACACAAGTTCGGCGCAGCTCAGCGACCTCACCCTCCACAGCGTCCAGCCAGCCCAACATCATCCGGCCTGTGATGCAGAGAGGCAGCACCCACCGTTGGTAATCCCCTCCGTGCACCCCGGTGTAGTGGTGGATCGTAGTATGCGATGCAGTCCTCCCTACGTTGATGCGCAGGAGCGCCTCTACCATTAACAGCTACAAGGGGCGTAAGGCGGACTTCTCACACAGGTCAGAAACGTGTCTCCATGCGACCTGCCAGACTTCACCACCAGGTACTGGCGATCGTCGCGCCTCAATGTCTAGCGCTACGGCTCATCGACTCCACAGCTCCTCCGCATCCCACTCCAGGCTCCAGACGCAGGTCCAGGAAGGCATCCAGGCTCCAGACGCAGGTCCAGCGAGGCATCCAGGCTCCAGACGCAGGTCTAGCGAGGCATCCAGGTTCCAGACGCAGGTCCAGCGAGGCATCCAGGCTCCAGACGCAGGTCCAGCGAGGCATCCAGGCTCTCATCCTGGTCATCCTGGATGTTGGGTGGCTTGCAGGGGTTGTTGATGTGTGCTGCACTTGGCCCTGGCTGCTCCATTCTGCATTTTATTGGTTTTTATGCCTATTTTCTATTGGAGGTTGACTGATAGGCTATTTTTTGCATTAGAGGCAAAAAAAACTCACGTTGGGCTGACTAACGTGAGTTTTTTAGCCGCTAATGGGCCTATCGGTAGTTTTTGCCCGCTAACGCCGGAATTCCTATCGCCATCGCGCTAATGTTAGCGGCAGTTTTCACCACCGATCCCTGATACTATCGCCATGTAGCGACGGCTTGTAAATACGCTGCTAACTTGGCGATAGTTTTCAGTAGTAAGCGGCGATGAAAAAACTGCAGCTAACTAGCGTTAGCGATAGTTATCGCCAGTCCTTGTACATATGCCCCTAAGAAGGGTATGGTTTGGAAGGGCCATAGCGTCATGATCGACATCTTCCAGCTGAGCGATAAGCCGCCTATCTGTCAGAACATGGTGAATACTAGCACAGGATTAATGGGAAGGTGAAAAACTTGAGCATCTCCCCTCTGCTGGATGTTTGACCCTCTGGGAATAATTAGACCAATATCTCCCAACCACTCTCTCCTGGTGGACGGAAGAGCGCAGTTCCCCTGTATCTCTGTCCTGTCTTCAGCTCAATCTAAGACCAAACTCTAGTCCCCTCCAATAATTAGTGGACCCATCTCAGAATTACCCCCTTTTCGCTGGGTTTAAAAATCTCTTGGCCACAATTCGGGGTGTATACCACTGGCAAAGAAACATCTTTGCCTTTCAACCTTCCATTGAGAGTCAACCACTTTCTCTTAAATGCTAACGATCCATGTATTGAGAACCCCACCTTGGCCGACAGTAGGATTTCCGCTCCTGCAGACTTCGATCCAGCCAAGGCAAAGTGCCGACTATGGAATTCCCTGGACCTCAGTTTGAAATTGAGTTTGCGCAGTTGATACATGTACTTTAAGAAGGAAATTACCACAGCCGTTCTGCAGTGTCATTGGAGTATGTCTATACTCTTGGCTCGAGCGATCAGCCTCCTAACACAGCTGGAAACTATCGTAAGCATCTTTGAAGCACGAAGAATACCTACAACTTTGGTATCCAGTTGTGAGTTATCCTTACAGGCTGTGTGTAAAATGCCCTGCGTGTCATATGCATGTACTTACATAGCTCGAATGTGACTTACCCATCCCCACCTGCCTCTCCCCAAACAACTGACCACCCCTAAATCCAAACCTCCTCCTGTCTCATGAATATTGTGTCTTTTCTATTCTGGGCATTCCCCTTCTTGAGGTACATGGGCTAAACAATTAATCAAAATGATGAACACGCATGATTCACATGAAACACGTTTGGTTTATATTATTATGTTTTTCAGTGTGATAATCAAGCCGACGTGAACATATCTGCAATGTTTTACCTAATTGCTTCATTTTCATGCTTGTTTATTATTCATTTCCAGGCGTTTCCAGTAGGTTGATGACTATGTGTCTCACTCTTGGTGATATTGAAAGAACACAGGGGCATATTAGCAAGGGCACTATCGCCGCTTTAGCGGCACTTTTTGCCGCTAAAGCGGCGATATTCTTATCGCCCTATTAGCAAACTGTCTCTAACAGCAGTTAGCGACAGTTTTCGGGCATTAGCGCCCGTGTTTTTACCGCTTTGCATGTCAGCGATATTTATCGCTAATGACATGCAAAGTGGGCGTTCCCGACGAACAAACCTGGGAAACACCCGCTAACAGGCCTATCGCCTATTAGCAAGGTGGCCATGGCCCCAGTTAGCGACGTGAAAGTCGCGCTAACCGGGGTCATCGCCATTTATTTAACACCTGCAATTAGCAGGTGTTAGCCATATCTAACATGGGGGTGGATTATGCTGATACGACCACAGGGTCGTATCAGCAAGGTTATCGCCGTTTTCCATGAAACATCGCTGGAAAACCAGCGATGTTTCATGGAAAACACCGCTATGGCTGGAATAATTATCGCCATAGCGCTAAATGTCGCTAATACAGCGTTAGCATGGCAAATTATTCCGACGATAGCCGGCGATAAAAAAGTGCTCGCTGAACATGCTTTGCGATGTTTAGCGCACTTTTTAGATAATATGCCCCACAGTCTTTTCAAAAGAAAATAATTGAAAGGGCTCAGGGCATGTTCTGTCAGTTGTTATGACCAAGCATTCTTAACAGCAATTAGATTATGTTATAAAAGTTGAGCGCAGAAAGTGAAGAGCATGGAAGAGTCTTAATAGCAGACGACATGGGGACAGACCGTACAGAACCATATGGAAGACTAAAAGGACGAGAGGCACTTTAGGACGAGAGGCACTTAGCCTCCGTTGCGAGACAAGAGTAGCCGACCTTGCTGTTTTCCCAAACAAAGAACTTGATTGTTCAAACAGGCATGCAGCTGTGTGCCATCTTTGAAACTTGTAATAGGTTTTATTTTCTGGTTTGCTAGAATTCTAGAATGAGACTAGCGCTTAGAAGAAGCAGAAAGAGGGTAGGATTGCTATATTATTAACCTGGGCTGGCTTTAGCGCTGGTGGCGCCTGGAGCGACAATGTTTTTTGGTGCCCCCCTCCGCCATGGATTCCCTCACTACCACCCTTTAACAGTGCCCCACAAGTCTCCATAACCACTCTCTCTCAGATGCATTTAATTCGCTTTTATAGCGTCACTCATTAAAGTGAAGGGTATTAGAGCATTTTACATCACACACATAACAGAGACAATCAATCATGCGTGTGTAAATCAGTGTATAGGAAATTTTACATAAGACAGAGGACTACCCGGTGTAGGAGTCACATGTCATCCATACTGGTAGACAGTATAGTTTAAGTGTGCTTGGCCTGGAGAAGCACAAACTCTGAATTTAAAACGTACTGCCATGGTTGAGGATTCTCTTCAATAATGAGAATTGATTTCTACCGAAATGAACCCTTTCTGCAACATTAGGATACTGAAAAACTGTGGAAAAAACCATAACGCTCTAATCTATATCTGTCGGTCTGCATGCCTTTCTTTGATGACAGTTAATAGCTCACTGTTCTATATTAGGATTTTAACTTATAAACTGCACGTAACAAAAGGAAGTCTCTGACAAAAGCAATAAACATTATATTAACATTGTGATCTGCTGTGTACATGTTCTTCACAGAAGGCATATTAACCCTCTGCACTACCTTACCATAAATCAAAACTTCCAAGAGTCAAAACTTCCACTAGACAAAACTCAGATCTCTCTTCAGGAAGAACATTAATCACCGAAGTTATCTTGACATTTTTATTGTTGCCTAAAAATTGCTGGAGGCCAGGAACGTGGCAACAGGTGCTTGTAAAACCACAATATACTTGCAAACAGGCGCCCCCACCCGAGGTCAGCACCCGGTGCAGTGGCACTGGTCCCACCGCCCTAGAGCTGGCCCTGTTATTAACACCAATCGTGCTGAAGTGTTGTGCAAGCTTTTGGTAACCATTGCTGCTGCCATATTATTTGTTGTCATTGTGGTTACAATTCATATCGCATGCCCTAGACTAGGATTTTAGTTCTAAACTAAGTATTTAAAATGTATCCTTTGTGTTATAGGGTTTTGTTTGTGTGTTATTCTTTACTGAAAGAGGGTTTGTGGTTCCATTAATTGCCACTGTAAAATCTCACATGATTGATTGTTACCTAAAACACATCTTGCTCAGATATTGCTCAGTGGGTTGTGTAATGGTTGCAGTGCAACTGGTTTTCTGAATCAGGTTGGTACATTGACTAAGTCCTTAGTGCGAGTAGAGTGTAGAAACCGACCTCTACATTTCTAGAAAAGTCTAGAAAATGTATCACTCTTGAGACCCAAACATGACTCAACAAGAGAAACACCTTGTGTTAGAAAAGCCCCCTCACCTCCATATACTGACAAAATGGATTTAATCCTCTAAATGGCTCAACTATACACAAATGGTATTGTTGTCCTGTCTTCAACTAGCCACGCAACAGGAACTGTAGTTCAGATTCCACTATTCTCCTTCTCATTTCCCCCACTTTTCCCTTCTGCTTCATTATTGGTGCTGAACTAGCGTCAGTTTCTCCAGCCACACCCATTGGACCAATGAAAATCTTTGCATTGGCCACTGATGTCCCAGCCAGATGCCTTGTTCGCACCCATTCTATTTGCCATTCCGTGTGCCAAGACCTACATTATCCTCCTGCCTGCTTATTCACTGAAGATGATGTATTGTTGCTTTATGTTCTTCTTCCATCACATGGCAGTGGGCCTGGTACCATTCCTCTTCCTGGTAACACTTTACCAACTTCGTGCAGTAGTTGGGTCCACTGACTCCAACATCATAATTTTCCTCTATGTGCAGAGATAGCTCAGTCCTGCCCTTGAAACTTGTCCCTCTGGAAGTCAGTGATCGGATGGAAGGATTTCCTTCCTTGAAATGGGTTCACAGATAAGTCTTAGAATAGCCAGATTGTTAGGCCTTCGCACAAGAACTCATCACACCCCTTATCTGCTGGTGTTATTCTTAAGTTCAAAGTCATATACGTAGGCCAGGATGTCGGAGGCAGGTTTTGTTGTGGGTCGAGCAAGACCACCTTGTGTGTTCTACAAAGTCGCACAGAAGACGTGTCCTCCAGCTCATAGACTCTTCAGAAAATTTTTTGCACAAGTCCTTCTGTTTTCCTGGAGTACCACATTCTGTTCTTCTTGTACTACCACCCTTTAACACATTTCTTCTTGCTTTGTGGACCAATTGTTCATCACCCACTCCAGGGAGTGCACTTACCCTGATTATCCACTTTCTTGTATCTCCCTCGGATCACTTTTAAGGTCTCTGTGCTGTGACTTCATTTCTTATCTTATTCTCCCAGATGAGAAATTCCATAAAATCCTAACTCACCTAGACACCCTGTTATAGCTTCACATCAGAAGTAGCCTGCACCAAGGCCTCATTACTTCCAATGATTTTTCACCTCTTTTGGCCAATAGCTGTGAAGAAATGTTCATTATGAAAGACTCTTTCTTTCCATTTCTCTCAGTCATGGTATTGCTTAGATTGTAAGAACTTCTAGTACCGGTCCAGTTGTACATTCCCTATGAAGCATTGGGGAAATGCAGAGTGGGCAAAGTCTCAAGAGTGGACTTGCTTCAGCAGCCTCAACATTTAGGTTTCACTAGGATCTGGGTGGACTCATCCCCCTGATGTGCCAGCCTCTAAGTTACCACCTTTCTCCACTATTTAATTGAATTTGTGGGCTCAGGACTTGCCGCCTACCACTCACTTTTCCGCAGCCCCCTTATGTGCTTGTCCAGAATCCACTTTCTGGGAGTTTCTCTGATGCTCTGTCTTTCAGGGGTTGTGTCATCTCTGCAGCACACAGTGGAAGGGACCCGTTTACCATTCTCCTCACAGCATTGGTGAATGCCTGAATGTCAGCACCTCAACTTCTCCCAGCCATGTTCAACAGAGACCAGGATCTTTATATGCCCCAAAGCTTGGGCCACCCTCTTGGTCTAATGGCTGTGCTTCCACAGGGAGGGGACCCCCATGCTAGAGCCTTTCTCACCTCAGTTCTGTAGCAGCCTTCCTTCTATTTTTTTCCAAGCTTAGATTCAGTCCTGGTTCCCCAACTGTGAATTATTAGTTGGGGTTGATGGTAGTCAACCACAAGTAATAAAGTCACAAATCTGAGAGATCCGGGCAATGGTTTCAGTAATGTAAACCTTGTTCATCCCCTGATAGCTGTAGCACAGACAGGACAAGCTTAACTTAAAGAAAATATGTAAAGCATTTAGAAGTTCCAAAGTACCAAAGAAGTACCAAAACAGTTAAAAAGTTGAAAACAAAACACTATAAAAATCCCAATGCAATTTATAAAAATATAATAGAATGTAGCAAACAAAATGACACTAAAATTACAAAAACCCAATAAGGGGACTTTGACATATGCATTTTTAATGAGTTAGGAGAAAAAGCTCCAAGAAAAAGGAATACTCAAGACAGTAGTCACAATTCACCTGTGACCAGGACCTAGTTGCGATTTCGGGCCAACCCGCGATAGGGCGTGGTTCTGGTACGTCATGAAGGTTTGTCCCAGCCGAAGGTGTTACCTTAGGGCATAGTCTCTGAAATATAAGTCGAAATCCTACACTGGATAAGGTTGCTGGCAGTATCTGAGGAAGTTCTCTCGAAAGTAGTAGCCATTGGCCAAGGTCCCACCGAAGTTGTTGGTTTTGGTGGAAAAAGTTCAAAGTTCACACTGGAGCCTGCTTGTCAGACAGATACTTTTCGTGCCTTCGCCCGGTCAAGATTTCTACATTTGGACTTAGTCTCTTTTTTGTAGCTCAAAATTCTACATTGAGGAAAGGCTGCAGGCTGTCTCCAATTATGAGTTTCACAAGTCTGGATACCTTCTTGCTGAGGGGCAGTTGAAACAGATTTGCTGCTGCGGAGAAACTCCAAGTGGGAGGAACCGGTTTCTTCAGTCCAGCAAAGTTGCACCTTGATCAGACTGGCTCAGGTGGTTGGTCCCGGTACTCCAATGACTGGAAGTCTGAATTTTTTTAAGTGCCACAGCTTTTCAGAGATTGCAGGAGAAGTCCAGTTATACACAGCTCAGGACCTCAATGATAGCACGTAGGGGTCTGGATTCACTCCAGCGGAGGCCACCATTAGGATCCACTCCAGGTCCAGTTGCAACTGGTCAGGTTGGCACTTCAGGAAAAAGCTTTTTTCTGTCTCTGTAGTACATGGGGGGTTAGGCAACTGGCCCTTGGAGTCCGCTTCTTTGGCCCGAGTATGAGTGAGAGCAGATTAACCCTTTAGGTCTCCTCACAGGTCACAAACAGCAGCTGCAGTACTTCTTCAGTTCTTCGCATGTCCAGAGAGTGTTCTAAGGACGGCGCCTTGGGGGTGACATTTTTATGGTAGGCACTAGCTAGTGGGTGGGTGTGACACCTTGCTCGGTCCTAACCAGTGGGGTAAAAAAATCCCCAGGGCACCCTATCCACTTTTTTTTTTAGCAGTTCCTGTTTGTCCTACTGGAAATAATTCCACAATCAAACTTACTCCTAATCAAAGATGGGATAACTTTTTTCCCATGTGCAGAGTCTGTGTGCCCGCACAGAGGTGTGAACGGGGAAATGAGTAGCCTCCTTCTTTGTGGCCCCTCAAAACTGGTCCTGGGGGTAGCTTCCCTGACACTAGGTTTTGAGCCAGCCTGGCTAGGGGGCAAAGGCTTACCAACCCCAGGTCTTACCTTACATCAAGGGTATGAAAAACACCTCCCCACATCCAGGCCATTGTTTTTTCTCTCTGAGCAGTTTTCATTCCTCATTAAGATGGTCAAGCACAGGCTGGGCAGCTGCTCTCAGGCTAATGCAAGGTAGCCTCCGGGAGCTTCAGGCAAGGGAAAGGTAACTTTCTAAAAGTTGCCTTTCATAAATATTTGTTAAAAATCTAACTTTAACATTAGAGTGGATTTTTAATAAATATTAAAAATAGTGGTTGAATAATTTTCCAAGCTGAACCCAAACCCTATATGACAGAATTACCATGTTATTCTGTTCTCTGGTTTCTCAGAGCCTTTCAAAGTGAAAATAGCATTTGAGGGCTTGCCACTGCAGGGACATGGTAACATTACATTACTATATATTGCGCTTTTAAATAACATACACCCTACCTTGTGGACTAAACAGCCTACATAAAGGGTGACTTAATAATATTTAAAAGGAAGGGTTTTCCCGCTATTAAAGGGGTTATTTTGGCATGTTGGACTGCAGTTTTAAACTGCAGAAGTCAGGCTACATTGGTAGGCCTGAAGCCATGTTTCCGTGTTACGCTACTGGATTGCAAAATAAGTGCTGCAGTCCAAATGTAACATTTAACTTTCCATTCCATGAATGTAGTTTCTATACTATACACTATGGCCTTATAGGAAAGTTAAATATGTCAATCAGGGATTAGCCAATTTCTACATGTTTTACTGGTCAGAGCACATACCCTGGGCAATATGCAGCAGCACCCCAGTGTGCAGAATCTAAAAATAAGCTAAAAATTCAGAAGAAATGGGTGTAACCAAGCAAAAAAATGCATTTTCTCATCATAATGAAGCAGCGAATAACATATTACAAATGTAAACACATATTATTAATACAAAAATGCATACAAATTAGAATAAGGTACCAATAAATGAAAAAAGCAAGATGTATACTAGGAGCAAATAAAAAAGTATAGTTTAACAAATAAATTCAACATAAGAGTAAAGACTAATAGCATTGTATGTGTGGCAGTAATTTTTAAACATTTCTCAAATAAAAAAGTAGTAAATTATATCCAAAATGTCGTTTTTAATCATGGCATTAATGGTAACAGAGAATTTGAAATGTGGGTGCATGTTCTGAGGTACAATATGTGCCAAAAACTATAGTTATTGGGGGATTAAGCTCATGGGGTGAAAACATCCATTATAAACCTTCCACATGATCAACAAATCACGACACCTCCATAACCAAGGACTTTTATTTCCTATAATTAAGAGGCACAAGCAGAAGATACAGGTATCGAAATTTTTGTTGAATGACTACCCTTACTTAAGCAGGAGAGCAAAATGAATATTATAAACTAACAGAAGTGTGACTTTAAATCTGCCTTTACCCAGTTTTATCAAACGAAAGAAAGACCGACCTCTCTCAAAGGTCTCTTAAATATGCCACTCAGTAACAGACGTATTTTGCCCCTTTTCGGGGTCTTCAGTGGAATATGCCTCCTTTTCACGCATGCCGTCACACCGCATGCAATTACAATGCGGTCGTTACAACGACCGCGTTGTAACAACGCATACCATTACCCCGCAAGTCGGAACAACGACTTGCGGAGGGGGGCGCTGGATGTTGGAATAGTATAATTTACTATTCCAACTCCAGTCTGTGCGGACAGTAGGAAAGGTGTTGGATTTAAAATCCAACCCCTTCTCCCCCCTCCGCAAGTCGTTGTTTCGACTTACGGGGTAATGGTATGTGTTGTTACAACGCGGTCGTTGTAACAACCGCGTTGTAATTGCATATGGGGTGACGGCTTCGTTGTGAGGGCTGTTTACCTCTTCAGTGTGACGCGGGCAGGGGCCTGAATATTGAACCCACAATAGGGGTGGGACAGAGTATCGAGGGCAAAAATACTGGAAAAAAATATTGACAGGTAAACTTAGATTTTCAGTATTTAGACGCGGTACATATCTCTTCAAGGTGCGTAGATGTGGAGTTAGGAATAGTAAATCTATACTTCCTCTATATGCATTTACCTTTCACTATTTTGTCCCTCGATAAACTGTCCTCAATATTTGTGTACCACGCTATTGCTATTGTCGATATTCAATAGTACAGTTCGTGCCATACACTCCGCTTCATACTGTGGAGGGCCAGGTGTGGTGAGACACTACAGCCCAACACTGTTACATCTAAGGAATTAATTTAATATTTATATAGCTCACAATACAATGTTTATCTAAGATAAGAACAGTTATTTGGCCTGTTTCAAAAACATTTACAATTCTGCTCCCATGCTAAACATAGTTTTTTTTTACGTGATATAGATTTACTACTGAACTGTATCAATGTACACTTTTATGTATATTTGTAATGTTTTTTAGCGCCTCATGCAGTGTATTGCTGAGGTGGCCTGCGTCAAATAATTAATTAATTAAATGCAACAAGCAAATAGCTTAATAATATGGAACCCTTGTACCAAAACAGAAATGTGAAACAGTCAACATTTGATATCCTACTGTTATTCCTACATTAGTAGCAAATTTCTGACTCTTTTGGAATACTCAAAGAGTTGCAGGAATACTCCTGGAAAAACTACAACAGATACACGTTTTCTGACAGTACTCAATTACGCATCTTGAATACTGACCAGCAGGAAACTGATGCATACAGAAATGTGAGGGAAAAGAAATCGTAGCTTTGTTTTCCATGGCATTAATGTTTTCCTTGGAGAGACACCCCTTCCTCAGTTCTGCAGGAAATATGTGGCAGGTAGGTGAGTAAGGAAATAAACATACTCCTGCCTTTGTCTCTGGAAGCATCTGCTGCCCTCCACAAGAGAAGGTGAAGTTGCTTGCAGTTCCAGCTTGGGAAACTGAGTGCACCTTGTTGAATAGAAAATAACTACAAACCTATATATTTGTGATTGTTGACTAACTTTTACAGGTGGAACCAGCCAGGAACACCGACAAGCCTTCCTCAACAACTAAAATACTTAGGGGGTCATTCTGATGGCGGTGAACCCGCCACCGGCAGGCACCGCCATGTGCGGCCATTCTCCGCCCGCCAGATAAGTATGGCAGGCGGTGTGCTGGCGGATGGAAAGCCCGTCCGCCACGGGTCCGACACAGGCAATCGTTACAATTAGTACACAAAGGGAGTCACTGTTCCTTGTAGAGGAAGAAAAGGAAGAAACTTTTGTTGTGTGCTACTCTATCTGTGGGGGACAGTGTGTCCTCATCATAATGCCCTCACACACCCCGAAGGAAGTCATGCTTCATCATTTGGGCTTTGCTCCTCGTCGGGCTGGCGCTGCAATGCCCAACGGGTCCCCCGAAGAGTCACTTTATCGGAGATCTTTTGATGAAAAGCTGTTTGGGTGCGTGGGTGTAAGTGGCAGTGAAGTCTAAAGTGGTGTATTTAAAAAATGACTGGAGGGAGGGTGGGTACTATTTATTAGGGTGATCCCTCTGTCATTGTTAAAACAAAGTGTGTGGTGCTGCTCTAGGGGATATTATGTCCCTCTGTAGCTGGGTATATGTCCCTAATGGACATATATAACGGTCAACATGTTTCTCGCTGTTTGTGGCCTCAGAAGGAGATCCAGAGCGCTTCTTGAGGACCAAAGGAAGTTCAATTTTTGTATCAAGCGGCGGCCTAAACTAACCAGTGCCGCCAAATCTGTAGAAAGGAGTAGTGTTTCCCTTAATATTAGAATCAGGACCTCATGAGATCAGTGAGGGCACTCGGGAAGGTTCTCCCATAGTAGCAAGGCCGATCCACCTGCGTGCCTCTCCCTGTCTCCGCGGAGCAAATATTTGGCATTTGTGCATCACCAAGTAAAGTGCCTTGATTTGTTTTCATCAAGCAACAGGATTATAAAACGCCCTTCTTTTGTGCTTTCCTAACTGCTAACATATTTTGAAATAGTTGTACAGTTCATTTATAGGTATTAAATGTTATTGTGTGTTAGCTAAAAACTGACATCCCCCAGCCTTTCCTTTCACAAGCAAGATTGTCATTGAACAAAATGTTTAAAAAAGAAGCAATAATTTGTCAGAAAACATAGCCTGACCCCTGACCTCTGTCTTTGAACGAACAGCAAATATGAAAAGATAATAAAAAAAAATTAAAGGCATCTATATTGCTCAGTTACCTTGAAAACTCCAGCATGGCTATTTTGGGAGTGCAGCAGAACCCCCTCACCCCTACTTCCTGCGTCTGTTTCCCATAGGGTGATTTTGGTACTTTCCAGTGAGCGTATAAATAAATTAAAAGTGCAGTTTTATTTGCTCTCTTCTGCTTTATAATCGATTCTGGTATCAAGGTGTGTGTGCGTGTGTGTGTGTGCGCGCGTGCGTTCGTGCGTGTGTGTGTGTGCACGCACGCGTGCGTGTGTGTGCGTAAGGGGGTATGCAAAGGGTCTTGGTGGTAGGTCCGGTGGTTGAGCGCCCCTGCAGGTTTTCAGTGAAAGGTGGGTGGCATTGGCAAGCATGCACCTGTGATGAAAAGTACATTGATGATTCATTGGGAGCGCAGGTGGCAGTTGTGTGACAGAGAGGACCAACCGAGCGTGTGAGTGGCAGGTGTACCACGGAGACAGGGAGAGGCACGCAGGTGGATCGGCCTTGCTACTATGGGAGAACCTTCCCGAGTGCCCTCACTGATCTCATGAGGTCCTGATTCTAATATTAAGGGAAACGCTACTCCTTTCTACAGATTTGGCGACACTGGTTAGTTTAGGCCACCGCTTGATGCAAAAATTGAACTTCCTTTGGTCCTGAAGAAGCGCTCTGGATCTCCTTCTGAGGCCACATACAGCGCGAAACATGTTGACCGTTATATATGTCCATTAGGGACATATACCCAGCTACAGAGGGACATAATATCCCCTATAGCAGCACCACACACTTTGTTTTAACAATGACAGAGGGATCACCCTAATAAATAGTACCCACCCTCCCTCCAGTCATTTTTTAAATACACCACTTTAGACTTCACTGCCACTTACACCCACGCACCCAAACGGCTTTTCATCAAAAGATCTCCGATAAAGTGACCCTTCGGGGGACCCGTTGGGCTTTGCAGCGCCGGCCCGACGAGGAGCAAAGCCCAAATGATGAAGCATGACTTCCTTCGGGGTGTGTGAGGGCATTATGATGAGGACACACTGTCCCCCACAGATAGAGTAGCACATGACAAAAGTTTCTTCCTTTTCTTCCTCTACAAGGAACAGTGACTCCCTTTGTGTACTAGTTACTTTTCGGGAGCAAGGGTCACTGGACCTAATAATTAGCTCCTAGTGTCCCCCCTCTCTATAAATAGAATCGTTACAATTGCCTGTCGGACCCACCCCGCATCCACAAAATGGTGGCGGTGCCTAGCAGTCACTGCCTGCCAGATTTGGAGTCTGCATCCCCGCCAGCCTGTGTATGGCGGTTCAACCGCCATTCAAAGGCTGGCGGGGATGTACTTTGGGTGCCCGTTGCGGGCCCCCCTTTTGCAGGGGCATGTTACTTGTGCACTTCCCTACACCAGGTGGCAGGCACCCCGTGGTGCCTGCCACGTAGTGCAGGGAAATGCACAACATGCATTTTTATCATTGCAGCGGGTGCCTCAGCCAGCAGCACCCGCTGCAATGGTAATCATGCACAATGCGAACGCCACAGTGGCAGTCGCATTGTAATTACATGTGCAGGACCGCCGCCATATGGGCCGCCGGTCCCAATTCCCAGGACGATGGCATCGTAATCACCCCTTTAGCTCTGAAATTCACCATACTTGCATGTTTGCATTCACAATTAGAGTTTACACGCAGAACGCTCTAGCAGTTGTGACTCTGTGACTCAGGCTTGGGAATACCTGTGTACCACTTGTGTATTTTGTGCAGAACCACTTATGAATCCCACCCATCGTGTGTACTAAAATGGAGTGCTGCCTCTGGTGCTTCATAACCACAGGTCTTCTACCCAAATATCAGTTGCAGAATTTCGTCCTACAAAAATATTGACTGCAGGATGATATAGATTACCAACACATCAAGATGAGTATTTCGAATTAAGAGCAGATTTGATATTTTAACAACATATACTGAAGATTTTGATGGCATGTGGAAGTTGGGACGGATTTACAAACATTTTGCACTGGGTTTACATCACAAAAGTGACGCAGACCAGTGCAAAACATTTTCTGTTGGATTTACTTTCAAGTGCAAAACTTGTTTTGCTCTGGAAAGTTGCCTAAATGTAACGTAAAGCAGGGCATACTGCTGCTTTGCTTTGCTCTGTGATGGGGGGTGTTACATGTATGGTACATGGGCGTTCTTGTGCTACCACCCATGCTTTTTGACGCAAAACCCTATCTACTAACAATAGTGAACGTGGTTTTACTCCAAATATTATTATAACACAAAATAACCTTGGGTCTATGTACGCACGAAAGCAAGCTGAAAGTGGACAAGTTTGTGTCTCTTCAAATCCTCGGGGGAGAGATCCCTTTTAGGACGAATACCCTCACCCACCTATGGTGGCATGCTTCATCATATGGGTTTCTCCTCCCAGTGGGAGAACCTAGTCCCACTGAGGGCTACAACTCCCTCACTGAGAGGAAGGAGCTCTGGGATGTTTTCTCGAATAGCGCAATGCTACTATGGATGCTAAAATCCCATATGGAAAGTATCTGGTAGGGTGAGGACGCAGCGCAACAGAATAAAAAGGTGAGTGAAAAACGTGAGTTTAAAACTACCTAGTGTCAGCAAAAACAGAAGCTTTATTCACTTGCTCGCACTGGTAGGATTAAAAGCAGTGCAGAAGAGCAGTATAAATTATAAACTGCTCAATTTGAAAAACGGTCGACATGTTTCAGCCAATACGATCTATAAAAGTATCCCGGCTTTCTTCAGGACCAGGTGGAAATTGGAGCTGCTGCTAATACAAAGTGTAAGAAAATAAAATATACAAAACCAGTAATCCTATGTATTGTTTGTTTTAGTATTACTGGAACTATCTGTATACATGAGACAAAAAGAAAATACAACAAGTCAAACAACCAGTATTGCTCATACGTGCTCAATTGAAAGGATTAAATCTATATCCCTTCTCATACCATATCGGTATTTAAACATGATCATACTGAGAAGATTCAATGTCAAAAAGAATTCTTCTAAGTTTCTATAAATAACTTACCCAAAAGTATAGGATAAGTAGCGACACCTCTACCTGGCAACAGCTCAGGGAAGGGGGCCCGCTCTGCAAGAAATCAAAGTAAGATCATGTGTCACACAAAATGGCAACTCAGTGTAGACACTGATCTAGAAAACTAATGTGTAAGTGAATCCATCACAATTCGGGCTAGCACACTGTAAGGGGTCAGTTATATTCAAAGAAGAATTAAAAACAGAAGTTAGTATTGTACCCAAAGAATAGTCTGATGGGCAATGGTTAAAATGTGATATACTGTCAAATAAAATGTTTTAAACAAAACTAAAAGCTTTGTCGCCTGATTGTTGTGCACTTATGCTAGAGTTTAGCATAAAAACTCTCTACCAGTTAAGTGATAAATGCAAACAAGGCTGGAAAAATCAATTCAGATATGTCAGACAAACACACTGATATCAGGAGTCTATCAACTGTTGCCGAAATACAGGCAAAAAAACTCACTGAAAAACAATCAAAAATAAGGCGCTATTATAATGATCCAGCTAGCATAGGGGAACAATATAATGTGCCAGAAAGATTTTGTACAACTATGTGGCGCTGTTGTAAAGACATAACAAATCTTGAGGGAACACCCAAATACGACAAAGGGAGGCTCTGTTAAGATTTTAACTATGTAACACTGTTATAAAGACAAAACTTATCGTGAGGGAACACCCAAACATGACATGGGAGGCTCTGTTTAGATTTTATACAACTCTATAGTGCTATTGTAAAGGCATAACTAATCATGAGAACACAACCAAAAAAAGACAAGGGAGGCTCCATCTCTAATATAAAAAATGGTTAGTTAAAGGAGCCCTACAAGCGTTCCCACACTAGCCTACGCGACCAGAGTCTTAAAACTAGGAGAGGGAGAAAACCCACTGCATCCCACTTACCTCTCCGTCGGTACCCCGTCACGGTACAGAAGCTGCAGCCGGAGGTATCCGACGGGAGGCAAGGGAGGTCTTTAAATAGTGTCCGAACCGAGTGTTTGCGAATCAGCGCAAGGTAGCGCGAAGACCCCTAGTAGGCTAAAGGCAACGCCTGTGTCCTGATTACGTGAATGGAACGCGCATGCGCGCTACTTCCAAAAACGTATATTCGCACATGTGTGAAAAAAGAGAGGTATTGCACTTTTTCACAGACGTTTTCTGCGCATGTGTGTAAACAAGCCACAGCACTCTCTCAACTATTGAACCATATAACTTTATAGAAATAGCTATGAGAGTACATTGTTTCGCCCAAGTATATATTAGCAGGTAGTGACCAAAAAACATGCCACAAGAGAGTGTAAGAGTGGAAATAAGCACAACCAAGAACAGCCTCTGTTAGAATATGGAATACGTGCACTTAGTTTATAGTAATGAGTATCAATTGACATAACAATATGTTATTTTCAGCAAGAAAACTGGTTAAAATGCGGCCAGAGTGACCCCATATCTTAAGTTTCAACGCTACCTATCCAGAAACAGGCTAAGTAGCACGTGAGTATTCAAGATCTAACCAAGGAAACATGTTTCTGAAAATAGAAGTATTTTCAGCAAGTAAGTCACAATGGAATTGGTTGCACATGCAATGGGTTATGAACTGGTCTTATATCATGCATTTTTAGCAAACAGACTGGTCTAGACTCGACCAAAAATGGTCAATAGTTTAGTTATACAACGATACATGTGCTCAAGCAGGCTAGTTGGTGCATCAATATTTAAAGAGCTAACCAGGGAATCTCATCATTGAGTCCCAACGTGTCGCTCCTGATCCTATATACCCATCGCTGTTCTCGTCTGAACAGAAATTTGGATATATTCGTGACATGTGCTGGAATACAAGGTTGCTTTAGAACAGTCCAGTGTAAATCTTCTTCACTATGATTAAGATCTAGGAAATGATTTGTCATCTTGGTGGATCTTTTTTTTACAACGAATGGTGCTCTTGTGTTCGAGTATCCGTGTCTTAATTTTCCGCGTGGTCATACCCACATAGCGGAGACCACATGGACAGGTAATCATGTAGATTAGTTTGTCGCTATTACAGTTGGTATGCTTCGATAGTATCCAAGGGTTGTTGGTACCAATATCAATTTCAGTTGTACGTTTACTTTGTGGACACACCGCACAGGACCCACATGGAAAATGACCTTTGATTGGAGGTAGGCCCCATAGGGATTCCTGACTGGAAGTTCTCTTCATCTGTGGCCGGGTGTGTACCACCTGATCTTTAATGTTCGCACTCCTTTTAAAGGCAAATAGCGGACGGGGCAGTTGTTCCTTCCCGATGTTCAAAATATTCCAATGTCTAAGGATACTTTTCTTGATCTCATTGGAATAGCTACAGAAAGTGTTCACACAGGTCAGTCTAGACAGTTCCTCCTTAGGAGGTGTCACTTCAATCAGGGCCTCTCTGTTATTATTAGCAGCTCTCTTCCTGGACTTACGAATGATGTTCAGTGGGTATTTCCTTTCTTTCAGCTGATGAGTCAAACTACTCGCATGTTCTTTGTATTTTTCAATAGTGGAGCAATTTCTCCTAATACGGAGAAACTGCCCAAAGGGCAAATTCTCACGCAGAGATTTAGGATGGTAACTTTGATAGAACAAAAGCGAGTTGCGTGCCATAGGTTTTCTGTACAGTTCTGTGCCCAGACCATTCCCCACAGGAAAGACCCGTATGTCGAGAAAAGGCAAGCTAATATTGGAGAATTCAAAAGTGAATTTAAGAAAGGCATTTCTCGTATTCAGCCAGTGATGGAATGAGACAATGGTATTCGGAGTACCTCTCCATATCACAAACACATCATCGATATAACGTTTCCAGATACGAATGTGTTTTTCATAGGGGTTGTGTGGTTGTAAAATTTCTGTCTGTTCAAAGTGATACACATAAAGGTTAGCCAAACTTGGGGCGAAGACACTGCCCATGGATGTCCCAGACGTTTGTAAAAACAGGTCATCCTCAAACTTGAAGAAATTCTCCTTCATGGCTATCCGTGCACAGGACATGATGAAGTGTACTGGGGTGATACTGTCCAAGGAGTTGGTGTTGAGTAATGTCTCCACTGTTATCAATGTTTCATCCTGTGGTATGGAAGTATACAAAGATTCCACGTCGAAGGAGACTAAGTAGTCCTTTTCAACATCAAACGGAGTCTCTGCCAGGAGTCGTAATAAGTCTTTTGTGTCCTGTATATAAGTAGGCATCTTGTGAACCAGAGGTCGAAGAAAGAAGTCAACAAATGTGGACAAAGGCTCTAAGATAGATCCGATTCCGGAGATAATAGGTCTCCCTGGTGGTGGTCACTGCTCTTTATGTATTTTTGGCAATACATAAAAATAGGGGGTGGTGGGATAAGGTGTAACTAAGAAGGAAGCTTCATGGTCGGTGATCCACCCTTCTTCCTTGGCTTCATCCACTATTCGCTTAATTTCCATGGAAAGTCGCTTTGTAGGATCCATCTTCAAGCGTCTGTAGGATCTCTTATCCTCCAGTTGGCGTAGACACTCTGCTCTATATATTGTTGTATCTAAAATCACGATCGCACCCCTTTGTCAGCTGGCTTTATGACGATTGATTCGTCCCCAGCCAGTTTCTGGAGTGCTAATCGTTCAAGTTTAGGTAGATTTTGATATTGCCTGGTGTTTTGTTCAAATAGATTGGTCACATCATGCAATACAGCTTTCTCAAAGGTAATTATTTGTGCTGGAATCAAATGCACAGGAGGGTTAAAAGTTGATCTTGGCCTCAGTCCCGTGTTCTTAAACTCTTCATCATGGTCGGGTGTAGACTTGTCCTCAAAGAAGGAACGTAGGCGGATTTTTCGAAAAAAGCCAGCCAGTTCTTGTCTTATTTGGAAGGTATCTCCTTTGTTCGTGGGTACAAAACCCAGTCCCTTCTCTAGGACTGCTGTCTCGTCATCTGTCAGTATTCGAGTACTCAGATTCACGATCAGATCGCTTCGTCGCTGGTCCCGGGTTGCACAGGGGGTTTCGTCATACTGCGAGTTGTCGTGGACGCCAATTGTGGGCTCCAATGGACATTTGTTTGTTGATTTCTTCTGCGGCCACTTGCTCGCACTGGTAGGATTAAAAAGCAGTGCAGAAGAGCAGTATAAATTATAAACTGCTCAATTTGAAAAAACGGTCGACATGTTTCAGCCATATTAGTAACATCTACCTATAAGAGACAAGCAGACGAGACTAATAAAAATAATAAAGAATTTAAAGATTCAATTCTTGCAACAAAGATAACTAAGTTCAAAAAAGATCTGGCTAAGTTTGCGTTTGAAAAAGTGTATCCATACACTAGCGATACCTACGTACCTCCTCAGTTCAACCAGAGAGGAAGGAAGTATGGATCTAATTACTCCACCTCCGCGAGTGAGGATGACTCAAACGACTCAGACTCTGAAGCAAATGGGGAAAGAGGATGGAGAGGCTCAAACAGAAGGGGTAGAGGCCAGAGAAGAGGCGGCCATTTCGCACAAGGACCTGCACAATGGTGGCCTCCGACTCCTTATGGCTACCATCAACAGCCATTTCAACCGCCAATGTTTCCTTTTCAACCCTACACTAATATAGCCCCTAACCAGCCTTTTTTAGGGTTTGGCCAGCGCCGTTCAAGAGGCCGCAGAAGAAATCAACAAACAAATGTCCATTGGAGCCCACAATTGGCGTCCACGACAACTCGCAGTATGACGAACCCCCCTGTGCAACCCGGGACCAGCGACGAAGCGATCTGATCGTGAATCTGAATACTCGAATACTGACAGATGACAAGACAGCAGTCCTAGAGAAGGGACTGGGTTTTGTACCCACGAACAAAGGAGATACCTTCCAAATAAGACAAGAACTGACTGGCTTTTTTCGAAAAATCCGCCTACGTTCCTTCTTTGAGGACAAGTCTACACCCGACCATGATGAAGAGTTTAAGAACACGGGACTGAGGCCAAGATCAACTTTTAACCCTCCTGCGCATTTGATTCCAGCACAAATAATTACCTTTGAGAAAGCTGTATTGCATGATGTGACCAATCTATTTGAACAAAACACCAGGCAATATCAAAATCTACCTAAACTTGAACGATTAGCACTCCAGAAACTGGCTGGGGACGAATCAATCGTCATAAAGCCAGCTGACAAAGGGGGTGCGATCGTGATTTTAGATACAACAATATATAGAGCAGAGTGTCTACGCCAACTGGAGGATAAGAGATCCTACAGACGCTTGAAGATGGATCCTACAAAGCGACTTTCCATGGAAATTAAGCGAATAGTGGATGAAGCCAAGGAAGAAGGGTGGATCACCGACCATGAAGCTTCCTTCTTAGTTACACCTTATCCCACCACCCCCTATTTTTATGTATTGCCAAAAATACATAAAGAGCAGCGACCACCACCAGGGAGACCTATTATCTCCGGAATCAGATCTATCTTAGAGCCTTTGTCCACATTTGTTGACTTCTTTCTTCGACCTCTGGTTCACAAGATGCCTACTTATATACAGGACACAAAAGACTTATTACGACTCCTGGCAGAGACTCCGTTTGATGTTGAAAAGGACTACTTAGTCTCCTTCGACGTGGAATCTTTGTATACTTCCATACCACAGGATGAAACATTGATAACAGTGGAGACATTACTCAACACCAACTCCTCGGACAGTATCACCCCAGTACACTTCATCATGTCCTGTGCACGGATAGCCATGAAGGAGAATTTCTTCAAGTTTGAGGATGACCTGTTTTTACAAACGTCTGGGACATCCATGGGCAGTGTCTTCGCCCCAAGTTTGGCTAACCTTTATGTGCATCTGTTAGAAATGGGATCTCTAGTTGGCAAGGGCTTGCACCTTTGTCCAAGTAGGGACCCTTCTTCCTAGTCAGGGTAAGGGTGTTCCACTCGTGAAGTAACCCCTGCTCACCCTCGTGGTAGCTTGGCACGAGCAGTCGGGCTTAATTCAGAGGCAGTGTGTAAAGCATTTGCACATAACCAACAGTAATACAGTGTAAGCACTACAAACGGACACCACACCAGTTTAGAAAAATAACCAATATTTTATATACTCAAGACAAGACCAATTACGACAAAAATCCACAATACTAAACTTTACGAATGAATACTTGATACGTTAACTTCTTCTTTGCAGGAATAGCACAAAAGCAAAGTTCGTGACGAGTCGGTAGCTCCGTCCGAGCCTACCGTGATGCTGAAAACCACAGAGTCTAACAGTTCCAGCCGACCGCGTCGATACGGGCCAGCAGAGTCGTGAACAGACTCGGTTACAGTACCTTTCTCGTTGTGGCTGGTACGGAGTGTACGAGCCGGTCGGCGTTCGTCGTGGTTGCGGTGCAAGACGGAGCGATGCAAGGTGCGGTGTCCCTCGATGCGGTGCAGGCAGCGGCTCGATGAGCGTCGTGCAGACGGAGTCGGTGAGTCCAAGGCGTGCGATGCAGGGTGAGACGATGCTCGATGCGGTGCTGACAGGTTGCGATGCAGGCGACCAAGCCGGAGTGCGGGAGCTGGCATCGGACAGCGGTGCGAGTCGGAGCAGTGCGTCGCAGACGTGCGAGCGGTGCCCCAAATGCGGTGCGGTCCCGACTCTTGAACCAGTTGCAGCGACAGCGTCGGTCTGGTCCGGCTGGCACAGTGAAGCGATGCGATGCGAACTGCGGTGCCCACAGGTCACGGTGCAAGCAGCGGCTCGATGTTGGCGGCGTCGGACGTCGCTCACGGTGAGACCAGGGTTGCGATGCGAAGCGGGGCGATGCGGTCTGCGGTGCAAACAGGTCACCGGCCAGGGATGGATTCGGTTGACGGAGTCGGTTGCAGTTCCCTTCCTCTGTGGCAACTGAAACAGCGTTCAGAAGCGGTACCCAGAGGCTTGCGAAGTCTTTGTAGTCCCTGAGACTTCTTAACAGGAGGCCAGCTCGGTATCAGGCCCTTGGAGATACTCAGCACAAGTTTGTAGAAAGTTCAGTCCAGTCCTTTCACTGCCCAAGACAGAAGCAGCAACTGCAGGCCAACCCAACAAAGCAACAACACAGCAAAGGGGCAGTACTCCTCCTGGCAGCTCTTCCAGCTCTTCGTCGTGGCAGGTTCCTTGATTCCAGCGAGATCTAAATTCATGGGGTCAGGGCCCCAATATTTATATCCCAAATTCCTTTGTTCTCTGAAGGCAGAGAGGCCTTTGCCTAGTCCAAACCAGTTCTGGAGCACTTTGTTGACAAGTCTCCGTCCCTTCTTTCAGTGAGTAGGCCAGGGACATCAGACGCACCACAGGAGGTGGAGCCAGCATTGTGGAGGGAAGGCACTGTCCTATTCAGGGCCCAGGTGCGACCCCTCCCACCCATCTACATGTAGATCTTGCTATTCAGCCCTGCGCTGACTCACCCTGTCTCCTGGCATCCCCCAGCCCCTGTCACTCACATTCCAGACAAGGAATACACAACCTCGCAGAGGCAGGCTTGGATGGTTAGACAAGAAAATACCCACTTTCTAAAAGTGGTATTTTCAAACACAGAATGTTAAAACCAACTTCACTAAAAGATGCATTTTATCATTCTGAGTCCAGGCATACTAAACTCAAATTTCTACCACGTTCCCGGGGTCAGTTAGGATTATAAACTGTAATAATCAAAACTGCCCGTTCTGGCCTAGGGGAACAGGTAGCCTTGCAATAGTGAAAACGAACTAGGCTGTAATTCACTATCAGGACATGCCGCACACACCAGGGCATGTCCTACCTTTCGCGTACAACGCACCCTGCCCACAGGGGTACCTTGGGCCTACCTTAGGGGTGACTAACATGTAGCAAAGGGAAGGTTTAGGGACTTGCAAGTGTGTGCACTTGCCAAGTCGACATGGCAGCCCCAGGCTGCGCACAGGCTCTGCGTTGGCAGGCCCGAGTTACATTTTACGGGCTGTTTGCGTGGGTGGCACAATCCAGTGCTGCAGCCCACCAACAGTATTTGGTCTATAGGCCCTGGCACTCGCAGTGCACTTTACAAGGGACTGACAGATAAACCAAATAGGCCAATCATGGAAACACCAATCCATAACACATTTTATACAGGAGCACTTGCACTTTCCCACTGGACCGCAGTGAGGAAAGTGCGCAGAATCATTACACCAGCAAAAACAGAGTCAAAACCGGGAGGTCAGAAAGCAAAAGTCAGGGGAAACACGCCAAAAGATGCCAAGTCTAACACATGTCCCCTCCAGCTGAAAGTAGGGAGAACTACCCAACCCCATTGGAGTTCTCCTCACTAAGGCGGAAGAACCTGGACAGACCATCTGCGTTGGCGTGTTCTGTACCAGGACGGTGCTCCACCGTAAAGTCCATTCCCTGTAGGGAGATGGACCACCTCAGCAGTTTTGGATTCTCGCCCCTCATTTGCATCAACCATCTGAGGGGCCTGTGGTCTGTCTGAACCCGGAAGTGAGTCCCAAACAGGTATGGTCTCAACTTCTTCACTGCCCAGACCACAGCAAAAGCTTCCCTTTCTATGGCACTCCACCTCTGTTCCCTGGGAAGTAGTCTCCTGCTAAGGAAGACTACAGGCTGATCCAGGCCCTCTTCGTTCAGTTGTGAGAGCACCGCTCCCACACCATGCTCTGAAGCGTCAGTCTGCACGACAAATTCTTTGGAGAAGTCAGGTGCCTTGAGCACGGGCGCCGTGCACATGGCTGCCTTCAGGGCATCAAAAGCTTTCTGGCAGGACTCAGTCCAGATCACTTTCCTGGGCTGCCTCTTAGAGGTCAGCTCTGTTAAGGGGCAACGATGGTGCCATAGCCCTTAACAAATCTCCTATAATAGCCGGTGAGACCTAAGAAGGCTCTCACCTCTGTCTGGGTCTTGGGGGCTCCCAAGCCAGAATGGTGTCAATCTTGGGTTGTAGGGGCGCCACCTGGCCGCTTCCTACCTGGTGTCCCAAGTACACCACAGAACCCTGCCCGATCTGCCACTTACTGGCCTTGATCGTGAGGCCTGCACCTTGCAGAGCCCTCAACACTTTCTCAAGGTGCTGTAAATGTTCTTCCCAGCTGGAACTGAACACAGCAATGTCATCCAGGTAGGCGGCACTGAAATCCTCCAGCCCAGCCAACACCTGATTGACCAACCTCTGAAAGGTGGCAGGGGCATTCTTCAACCCAAAGGGCATCACCCGGAATTGGTAATGACCTTCTGGGGTTGAGAATGCTGATCTCTCCTTGGCCCCATCGGTTAAGGCAATCTGCCAGTACCCAGACGTCAAATCAAACGTGCTGAGGAACCGGGCAGCTCCCAACCGATCAATGAGCTCATCAGCTCTGGGGATGGGGTGCGCGTCAGTCCTGGTGACGGCATTGAGCCCACGGTAGTCCACACAAAACCGGAGTTCTGGAGTGGCACCGGGCGCCGCAGCCTTTGGGACCAAGACTACTGGGCTGGCCCAAGGACTGTGGGAGGGCTCAATCACCCCTAACGCCAACATCTTAGAGACCTCCTCCTTGATGCTGGCTCTGACCCGGTCAGTCAACCTGTAAATCTTGTGCTTTACAGGAGGGCTGTCACCAGTGTCCACGTCATGGGTACACCAGTGAGTAACACCGGGGGTCAGAGAGAACAGTGGGGCGAACTGTCCCAACAACTGGCGACAGTCCCCCTGCTGCTCCTGAGTCAGAGTAGGGGAGAGGATCACACCCTCTACTGACCCATCATGCTCCTTGGTAGACAGGAGGTCAGGGAGAGGCTCACTCTCCTCTTCCACCCCATCATCTGTCGCCAAGAGCATACTCACTTCGGACCTCTCGAAGTGGGGCTTGAGGCGGTTCACGTGAAGGACCCTCAAAGGGTTCCTTGGAGCCTGCAAATCCACCAGGTAGGTGACGTCACTTTTGCGCTCCTTTACCTCATATGGCCCAGTCCACTTGTCCTGCAAGGCACAAGGTGCTACTGGGGCCATGACCCACACTTTTTGCCCAGGTTGAAATTCGACCAGAGTGGCATTCTGGTCATACCATCTCTTCATTTCTTCCTGGCTTGCTTCTAGGTTCGCCTGAGCGAGTTTCCTGAAGCGGGCAGTTTGGTTTCTAAAGGCCAGCATGTAGCTAAATACATCCTGGGGAGTTTTCCTGGGAGCCGCCTCCCAGCCTTCCTTTACCAAACTCAGAGGTCCTCTGACAGGGTGGCCATACAGGAGCTCAAAGGGGCTGTACCCAAGAGACTTCTGAGGCACCTCCCTGTACGCAAAGAGTAGGCATGGCAAGAGGACGTCCCACTTACGCCTCATGGGTTCTGTTAGACCCTTGATCATGCCTTTCAAGGTCTGGTTGAATCTCTCCACCAGACCGTTTCCTTGTGGGTGGTAAGGAGTGGTGAACTTGTAGGTTACACCACACTCCTTCCACAGGGATGTCATATACTTCGATATGAAATTGGTCCCCCTATCAGAAACCACCTCTCTGGGGAATCCCACACGGGAAAAGATCCCCATTAACGCCCGGCCCACCACTGGCGCCGTCGTTGTCCTGAGAGGGATTGCCTCCGGGTACCGGGTGGCATGGTCCACCAAGACCAGCATGTACCTGTTGCCCATGGCTGTCTTGGGATCCAGTGGCCCCACAATATCCATCCCTACCCTTTCAAAGGGTGTACCAACAACAGGGAAAGGTTGGAGAGGAGCTTTGACCTTCCTCCCACTCTTACCACTTGCCTGGCAAGTTTGGCAAGACCTACAGTGTGCATCTGACTGCCTTCGCATTTGGGGCCAAAAGAAGTGGGTGACAAGCCTGTCAAAGGTCTTGTCCTGCCCCAAATGTCCTGCCAAAGGCACGTCATGAGCCAGACCCAGTAGGAAGGTTCTGAAGCGCTGGGGTACCACCAGCACACGGGCTGACCCAGGCTCAGCAACCTTAGGCTCACTGTATAGGAGACCGCTCTCCCAGTAGATCAGATGTGACCCGGACTGATTACCAGCTGCCTGGTCTGCAGCCTGCCGCCGCAGACCCTCCAGAGTAGGGCACTCGTTCTGCTCCCTGCAGAACTCCTCCCTGGTGGGACCCCCTTCTTGCTGCCAATGGGTCAGCTCAGAGATGTCTCCCAGTTCGGCTACCTGCTCCCCTGTAGGCACCGGGCGTCCCCTCGAGGTCCGCCTCTTCCCGGTCCGTGGGAACTTCGGGGGCCGGTTTCCCGCGCCCCTGCCCTTTCTCTTGGCAGGGACTTGGGCCACTGTTTCAGGCTCCAAGTCCTCTTGATCACCCTTTCTGGCTGCCATTGACCGAGTAGACACGCATGCCCACTCTGGCAACCCAAGCATCTCCAAGTGAGACCTGAGCTCAACCTCCTTCCATGAGGACTGCTCCAGGTCGTTTCCTAGCAGACAATCTACAGGCATGGTAGGGCTCACAACCACCCTCAAGGGACCTGAGACCCCCCCCATTCAAAGGGAACCTGTGCCACCATATATTGGCGCTCTGAGTTGTCTACAGCAACTACTTGGTGGAATGCTCCTGGGACTACTTGCTTCTCAGACACCAGGTGACACCGGACTGAGGTCACACTGGCTCCAGTATCTCTGAGAGCTTCTACCCTGTTCCCATTAATGGTCACCCAGGTGCTATATTTCTTTGTGTTAGGGGGCACCTGGTTTCCTGGGACCATCTCACTGTCCCCTAGTGAGACAAGGGTCATTTCTGCGGGATCCCCACCCTCCTGTGGGCACACCTCCTCCCCAAGCGCTACACTAGCCAACACTTTGGATTGTCCACCGGTGGGTGGCTGTGTCCCCTTCGGGCACTTGGGGTCCCCCTTAAAGTGACCTACCTGGTCACATGCATAACACTTGCGGGGGCCGGTCTCAACAGGCTTCCCTGTAGAGACCCCTTTCTTCTTATCACCGGGGGCTGGGAACCTTTACCCTGGGTACTAGTTTGGGGCCCTTTAGAGAACTCCTGTGCTTTACCCTTGTCCCCCCCCACTTTTCTGATGGGGACCCTGCCCACCTTTGGCTGAGTGTCCCCCAAACGCTTTCTTGTGGACCCTGGTACTCACCCAGCGGTCCGCTTCCATAGCAAGCTTCCTGGGGTCAGTTAGCTTACTATCAACTAGGTGCTGGCGCAGATCTGCAAAACATAGACTAGACAAGTGCTCCCATGCAATCAAGTTGTAGAGCCCCTGAAAATCTGTTACACTACTGCCCTTCACCCAACCATCCAGAGACCTGCAGAACACATCCACACATTCCAACCAAGTGTTGGCATCAGACTTCTTACTGGACCTGAACTGATCCCTGTGCTTTTCAGGAGTAAGACCATACTTCGTGAGAAGGGCATCCTTCATGTCATCATAGGTGAGGTGATACCCCTTACCCAAAGCTATCAGAGCATCCCTTGCTTCTTCAGGGAAAAGTGGCCACAATCCTGCTCCCCAATTCTCCTCAGGGACCCCATTCATGTGTATGGCTGCCTCATAACCCTGAAACCACCTTTGTATGTCATCCCCCTTCTTGAACTCCTTGCCTACGTTCTTGGGAATGTGCACAATCCTGTCTGCCTTTCTGGACGAATTGCTGCCACCATCTGAGCCTGACTTACTCCTAAGTTCTAGCTCCTTCAGTTCTCTCTCATGCTCTAAGAGCATCTACCTCTCCTCTATGGCCAATCTCTTCTCCTCCCGCTCACTCTCCAGTCTGAGCTTCTGCAGCTCAAACTGCCTTGCCTCCCGCCTGTCCTCCAGCTCCTCTGGGGACAGACTGCTGCTGCCTGACCTGGCGGGTTCCCCCTACCCAAAAGCACATCCACCCTGGAAATAGGCTCCTCCACCTCCTCACTGAGATCACCAGGCTGCCCATTGGCATGTCTGGCTGCTACCCAGGCCCTCAGCGCCTTCTGTAGCTCCTCCTTCCTTGTGAGGCCTTTAATTTGGACTTTCAAGTTTTTACAAATCGCTCGTAGCTCCTTTACGGCGTAGGATTCCAACCTATCCTCCTCAAAGATAATTTCCAGAGATGCAACGGATGATGCAATTGATTCAGGCATGACAAAAGTCGTGAGTTGAAAACTGGCAAGATCAAAAATAGGCCAAAAGAAAAAGAACCAGTATGTGGTACGTAATGGTCTGCGATATGGTAGTAGTGCACACCAATCACTGTAAGTCAAGTGCAAACACAAGTCCTATCCTCACCGCTGACAACCAATGTTAGAAATGGGATCTCTAGTTGGCAAGGGCTTGCACCTTTGTCCAAGTGGGGACCCTTCTTCCTAGTCAGGGTAAGGGTGTTCCACTCGTGAAGTAACCCCTGCTCACCCTCGTGGTAGCTTGGCACGAGCAGTCGGGCTTAATTCAGAGGCAGTGTGTAAAGCATTTGCACATAACCAACAGTAATACAGTGTAAGCACTACAAACGGACACCACACCAGTTTAGAAAAATAACCAATATTTTATATACTCAAGACAAGACCAATTACGACAAAAATCCACAATACTATACTTTACGAATGAATACTTGATACGTTAACTTCTTCTTTGCAGGAATAGCACAAAAGCAAAGTTCAGTACGAGTCGGTAGCTCCGTCCGAGCCTACTGTGATGCTGAAAACCACAGAGTCTAACAGTTCCAGCCGACCGCGTCGATACGGGCCAGCAGAGTCGTGAACAGACTCGGTTACAGTACCTTTCTCGTTGTGGCTGGTACGGAGTGTACGAGCCGGTCGGCGTTCGTCGTGGTTGCGGTGCAAGACGGAGCGATGCAAGGTGCGGTGTCCCTCGATGCGGTGCAGGCAGCGGCTCGATGAGCGTCGTGCAGATGGAGTCGGTGAGTCCAAGGCGTGCGATGCAGGGTGAGACGATGCTCGATGCGGTGCTGACAGGTTGCGATGCAGGCGACCAAGCCGGAGTGCGGGAGCTGGCGTCGGACAGCGGTGCGAGTCGGAGCGGTGCGTCGCAGACGTACGAGCGGTGCCCCAAATGCGGTGCGGTCCCGACTCTTGAGCCAGTTGCAGCGACAGCGTCGGTCTGGTCCGGCTGGCACAGTGAAGCGATGCGATGCGAACTGCGGTGCCCACAGGTCACGGTGCAAGCAGCGGCTCGATGTTGGCGGCGTCGGACGTCGCTCATGGTGAGACCAGGGTTGCGATGCGAAGCGGGGCGATGCGGTCTGCGGTGCAAACAGGTCACCGGCCAGGGATGGATTCGGTTGACGGAGTCGGTTGCAGTTCCCTTCCTCTGTGGCAACTGAAACAGCGTTCCAGAAGCGGTACCCAGAGGCTTGCGAAGTCTTTGTAGTCCCTGAGACTTCTTAACAGGAGGCCAGCTCGGTATCAGGCCCTTGGAGATACTCAGCACAAGTTTGTAGAAAGTTCAGTCCAGTCCTTTCACTGCCCAAGACAGAAGCAGCAACTGCAGGCCAACCCAACAAAGCAACAACACAGCAAAGGGGCAGTACTCCTCCTGGCAGCTCTTCCAGCTCTTCGTCGTGGCAGGTTCCTTTATTCCAGCGAGATCTAAATTCATGGGGTCAGGGCCCCAATATTCATATCCCAAATTCCTTTGTTCTCTGAAGGCAGAGAGGCCTTTGCCTGGTCCAAACCAGTTCTGGAGCACTTTGTTGACAAGTCTCCGTCCCTTCTTTCAGTGAGTAGGCCAGGGACATCAGACGCACCACAGGAGGTGGAGCCAGCATTGTGGAGGGAAGGCACTGTCCTATTCAGGGCCCAGGTGCGACCCCTCCCACCCATCTACATGTAGATCTTGCTATTCAGCCCTGCGCTGACTCACCCTGTCTCCTGGCATCCCCCAGCCCCTGTCACTCACATTCCAGACAAGGAATACACAACCTCGCAGAGGCAGGCTTGGATGGTTAGACAAGAAAATACCCACTTTCTAAAAGTGGTATTTTCAAACACAGAATGTTAAAACCAACTTCACTAAAAGATGCATTTTATCATTCTGAGTCCAGGCATACTAAACTCGAATTTCTACCACGTTTCCGGGGTCAGTTAGGATTATAAACTGTAATAATCAAAACTGCCCGTTCTGGCCTAGGGGGAACAGGTAGCCTTGCAATAGTGAAAAACTAACTAGGCTGTAATTCACTATCAGGACATGCCGCACACACCAGGGCATGTCCTACCTTTCGCGTACAACGCACCCTGCCCACAGGGGTACCTTGGGCCTACCTTAGGGGTGACTAACATGTAGAAAAGGGAAGGTTTAGGGACTTGCAAGTGTGTGCACTTGCCAAGTCGACATGGCAGCCCCAGGCTGCGCACAGGCTCTGCGTTGGCAGGCCCGAGTTACATTTTACGGGCTGTTTGCGTGGGTGGCACAATCCAGTGCTGCAGCCCACCAACAGTATTTGGTCTATAGGCCCTGGCACTCGCAGTGCACTTTACAAGGGACTGACAGATAAACCAAATAGGCCAATCATGGAAACACCAATCCATAACACATTTTATACAGGAGCACTTGCACTTTCCCACTGGACCGCAGTGAGGAAAGTGCGCAGAATCATTACACCAGCAAAAACAGAGTCAAAACCGGGAGGTCAGAAAGCAAAAAGTCAGGGGAAACACGCCAAAAGATGCCAAGTCTAACAGCATCACTTTGAACAGACAGAAATTTTACAACCACACAACTCCTATGAAAAACACATTCGTATCTGGAAACGTTATATCGATAATGTGTTTGTGATATGGAGAGGTACTCCGAATACCATTGTCTCATTCCATCACTGGCTGAATACGAGAAATGCCTTTCTTAAATTCACTTTTGAATTCTCCAATATTAGCTTGCCTTTTCTCGACATACGGGTCTTTCCTGTGGGGAATGGTCTGGGCACAGAACTGTACAGAAAACCTATGGCACGCAACTCGCTTTTGTTCTATCAAAGTTACCATCCTAAATCTCTGCGTGAGAATTTGCCCTTTGGGCAGTTTCTCCGTATTAGGAGAAATTGCTCCACTATTGAAAAATACAAAGAACATGCGAGTAGTTTGACTCATCAGCTGAAAGAAAGGAAATACCCACTGAACATCATTCGTAATTCCAGGAAGAGAGCTGCTAATAATAACAGAGAGGCCCTGATTGAAGTGACACCTCCTAAGGAGGAATTGTCTAGACTGACCTGTGTGAACACTTTCTGTAGCTATTCCAATGAGATCAAGAAAAGTATCCTTAGACATTGGAATATTTTGAACATCGGGAAGGAACAAGCTATTTGCCTTTAAAAGGAGTGCGAACATTAAAGATCAGATGGTACACAACCCGGCCACAGATGAAGAGAACTTCCAGTCAGGAATCCCTATGGGGCCTACCTCCAATCAAAGGTCATTTTCCATGTGGGTCCTGTGCGGTGTGTCAACAAACTAAACGTACAACTGAAATTGATATTGGTACCAACAACCCTTGGCTACTATCGAAGCATACCAACTGTAATAGCGACAAACTAATCTACATGATTACCTGTCCATGTGGTCTCCGCTATGTGGGTATGACCACGCGGAAAATTAAGACACGGATACTCGAACACAAGAGCACCATTCGTTGTAAAAAAAGATCCACCAAGATGACAAATCATTTCCTAGATCTTAATCATAGTGAAGAAGATTTACACTGGACAGTTCTAGAGCAACCTTGTATTCCAGCACATGTCACGAATATATCCAAATTTCTGTTCAGACGAGAACAGCGATGGGTATATAGGATCAGGAGCGACACGTTGGGACTCAATGATGAGATTCCCTGGTTAGCTCTTTAAATATTGATGCACCAACTAGCCTGCTTGAGCACATGTATCGTTGTATAACTAAACTATTGATCAATTTTGGTCGAGTCTAGACCAGTCTGTTTGCTAAAAATGCATGATATAAGACCAGTTCATAACCCATTGCATGTGCAACCAATTCCATTGTGACTTACTTGCTGAAAATACTTCTATTTTCAGAAACATGTTTCCTTGGTTAGATCTTGAATACTCACGTGCTACTTAGCCTGTTTCTGGATAGGTAGCGTTGAAACTTAAGATATGGGGTCACTCTGGCCGCATTTTAACCAGTTTTCTTGCTGAAAATAACATATTGTTATGTCAATTGATACTCATTACTATAAACTAAGTGCACATATTCCATATTCTAACAGAGGCTGTTCTTGGTTGTGCTTATTTCCACTCTTACACTCTCTTGTGGCATGTTTTTTGGTCACTACCTGCTAATATATACTTGGGCGAAACAATGTACTCTCATAGCTATTTCTATAAAGTTATATGGTTCAATAGTTGAGAGAGTGCTGTGGCTTGTTTACACACATGCGCAGAAAACGTCTGTGAAAAAGTGCAATACCTCTCTTTTTTCACACATGCGCGAATATACGTTTTTGGAAGTAGCGCGCATGCGCGTTCCATTCACGTAATCAGGACACAGGCGTTGCCTTTAGCCTACTAGGGGTCTTCGCGCTACCTTGCGCTGATTCGCAAACACTCGGTTCGGACACTATTTAAAGACCTCCCTTGCCTCCCGTCGGATACCTCCGGCCGCAGCTTCTGTACCGTGACGGGGTACCGACGGAGAGGTAAGTGGGATGCAGTGGGTTTTCTCCCTCTCCTAGTTTTAAGACTCTGGTCGCGTAGGCTAGTGTGGGAACGCTTGTAGGGCTCCTTTAACTAACCTTTTTTTATATTAGAGATGGAGCCTCCCTTGTCTTTTTTTGGGTGTGTTCTCATGATTAGTTATGCCTTTACAATAGCACTATAGAGTTGTATAAAATCTAAACAGAGCCTCCCATGTCATGTTTGGGTGTTCCCTCACGATAAGTTTTGTCTTTATAACAGCGTTACATAGTTAAAATCTTAACGGAGCCTCCCTTTGTCGTATTTGGGTGTTCCCTCAAGATTTGTTATGTCTTTACAACAGCGCCACATAGTTGTACAAAATCTTTCTGGCACATTATATTGTTCCCCTATGCTAGCTGGATCATTATAATAGCGCCTTATTTTTGATTGTTTTTCAGTGAGTTTTTTTGCCTGTATTTCGGCAACAGTTGATAGACTCCTGATATCAGTGTGTTTGTCTGACATATCTGAATTGATTTTTCCAGCCTTGTTTGCATTTATCACTTAACTGGTAGAGAGTTTTTATGCTAAACTCTAGCATAAGTGCACAACAATCAGGCGACAAAGCTTTTAGTTTTGTTTAAAACATTTTATTTGACAGTATATCACATTTTAACCATTGCCCATCAGACTATTCTTTGGGTACAATACTAACTTCTGTTTTTAATTCTTCTTTGAATATAACTGACCCCTTACAGTGTGCTAGCCCGAATTGTGATGGATTCACTTACACATTAGTTTTCTAGATCAGTGTCTACACTGAGTTGCCATTTTGTGTGACACATGATCTTACTTTGATTTCTTGCAGAGCGGGGCCCCCTTCCCTGAGCTGTTGCCAGGTAGAGGTGTCGCTACTTATCCTATACTTTTGGGTAAGTTATTTATAGAAACTTAGAAGAATTCTTTTTGACATTGAATCTTCTCAGTATGATCATGTTTAAATACCGATATGGTATGAGAAGGGATATAGATTTAATCCTTTCAATTGAGCACGTATGAGCAATACTGGTTGTTTGACTTGTTGTATTTTCTTTTTGTCTCATGTATACAGATAGTTCCAGTAATACTAAAACAAACAATACATAGGATTACTGGTTTTGTATGTTTTATTTTCTTACACTTTGTATTAGCAGCAGCTCCAATTTCCACCTGGTCCTGAAGAAAGCCGGGATACTTTTATAGATCGTATTGGCTGAAACATGTCGACCGTTTTTTCAAATTGAGCAGTTTATAATTTATACTGCTCTTCTGCACTGCTTTTTAATCCTACCAGTGCGAGCAAGTGAATAAAGCTTCTGTTTTTGCTGACACTAGGTAGTTTTAAACTCACGTTTTTCACTCACCTTTTTATTCTGTTGCGCTGCGTCCTCACCCTACCATATACTTTCCATATGGGATTTTAGCATCCATAGTAGCATTGCGCTATTCTAGAAAACATCCCAGAGCTCCTTCCTCTCAGTGAGGGAGTTGTAGCCCTCAGTGGGACTAGGTTCTCCCACTGGGAGGAGAAACCCATATGATGAAGCATGCCACCATAGGTGGGTGAGGGTATTCGTACTAAAAGGGATCTCTCCCCCGAGGATTTGATGAGACACAAACTTGTCCACTTTCAGCTTGCTTTCGTGCATACATAGACCCAAGGTTATTTTGTGTTATAATTGTGTTGGAAAAGGGGATATTTTTCCTTGCAGGTCTTTAAACTCCCTCCCTTGGACCCTCTCCTCCTGTTTTCTGTGTTTACTCCAAATATAACATAACGTTGAAACAGGCTTTAAAAACAAGAAATACTTTTATTTCTCCTTCTTTTTCGACTTTACATGTGTGCTGCACTGTACAGCACACATACAAAGTGGGAGAAGTTTTACAGTTTGTCTAGGCATAGTGTTTTGTACTGGAAGGGTAGCCTTCCAGTACAAAACTTATGCTAGACTCACGCAGACACTATTGTGCAAAGCTGTGTGCATGGCACTTGGCAGCCAATTTGCGCACCGGCGCTAGGGACAGGGAAGGAGAGTGCCATATTTCTGGTGATATGGCGCTTTCCTCCTCTCTCCTTGTGACACATCGCAGCAACTTTGGCTGCTGCGCTGCATTGTGTGACAGGGTCGTAATTCTGGCCCCTAAAGTTAAGAACAGTAAACTTACACTTATTCATTTACCTTCATGATACGGTGGTAGTCAATTACATGTACTCAATATTGTTGCAGGTCGAAATTTTGCCACTCAATATTGCGTCATAGATCCCACCCACAAGTATTTCGAGAAATCTACATCTTTCACTATTGCCGCGTTTGTCCCAGTCTCTTAAGGAGACGTGATTCATATCAGTGGTGTCTGTGGGGGTGTTACCGGTCCATCAACCTCACCGTGCTGACCTGTGCTGTTTTTCAATAAGGTTGTGCTAAATTGCTGCGGCAACCAGGCCTCGTCGATGAGTGACTCACCTGCCCTGGTCACCTGCACCAAGCAAGCATAAAATCCCTTATGTGTTTGCAGCTAATACAGGCTGTAACAGGCTGCCCATGCAGGAAAGTGAAAGTATTAATAGCGAATGCCCACGAAGCGTGAGAAGGATGATGGGAAAAGAAGAACGTGCAAGGCCTACAGTGTGAATGAAATCAATATATGGAGCCAACCAAGAGCAATAGACTCTGCAGCAGCTTCCACTTCAGGTCACCCCAGACTGCCATGGTGGGAATAAAACTTGCCCAGTTACAGAATGAACCGGAAGCAGATCCTGTTCTCTGGATTTTGGGCATACGTATTCCGGTTGTTTCTCGAATCTGGTTGTGGGTGTTTTGTGGTGTCTATTGTTTTAAGTATTCCCAGGCGAAATGTTGTTTACGCAGCAGTAATCTCACTTTGTTTACGGCATTTCGTGTTCTGCTTGTAAAGGGAAATTCTGAGATGACGCCACATTACGTGCCTGCGCTTTCATTTAGGAAAAAATAGCAATCATTGGAGCCAGGGCTTTAAGTGGGATGAAAAAACTGGGGGGTCTCTCAAAGGGGCGTGGCCAATGAGATTAAGGGTGTGGCTTAAAAAAACGTAAGCTAAAAGTCTGTGCTTAGCACAGTGTGCCGCCCGTCTTGTATTTTGCTGTTTCTGTCATTGCATCCAGATATATGATACAGCAAGTATCCTCAAAAATACATATGATACAGCAAGTATCCTCAAAAATCCTGCTGGTGACCCTAATGACCTAAATAACCTTCGTCCTATCTCTAACCTTCCTCTTCTCTCAAAAGCCCTTGAAAAATGCGCCCTGCTCCAACTAGATAGACACATTGATTCATTCAATCTTCTTGACTCTTTCCAATCAGGCTTCAGAAAGGGCTGCAGTACAGAAACGGCAATGCTAAACATAATTGATGACATACATCACGCCCTCGACAAAGGCGAATCCTCCCTTCTCATTCTCCTTGATCTCTCCGCTGCTTTCGACACTGTTAACCACTCTACTCTACTTAACACACTTAAAGATCGTTTTGGCCTCAATGGTTCAGTCCTCAAATGGTTCACCTCCTTTTTCCAACACAGAACCCAGCAAATCAAAATCCGTGAATGCCTTTCCAAACCTCTGCCCGTCTCCCTAGGGGTCCCACAGGGCTCTATCCTCTCCCCCTCTCTATTTAATCTCTTCATGGAACCCCTCACCCTTATCCTTAAACAAGCAGGAATCAATTACCACCTATACGCCGATGACACCCAACTTTACTATAAGATTCAATCCCGCTCGGATGTTCTTCACCTCAATGATGCCTTGAGTAAGATCCAATCCTGGTTCCACTACAACCACCTCAAACTCAACACAAAAAGACCGAAATCATTCTTTTCTCCCCTAAGAACAACTCGCTCCCCATTCTATCCTGGATCTCGGACCTTACCGCACTCAACTGCTCCCTCACTATATCAAACTCAGTTAAATCCCTCGGTTTTAACATTGACCAAAACCTTACTCTTATCCCCCACATAAAAATTCGGCCAAAAGCGCTCTCTTCACACTCCATCACCTCAAGAAAATAAAACCTTTCATTCCTGCAGACGACTTTAAGTTAATCGTCCAATCGCTGGTCCTGTCAAAAATCGACTATGGTAACGCCATCCTCGCTGGAACCCCTAAAGCCCACCTAGCCCCAATCAAATCTGTTCTGAACCTGGCCGCTAGGCTCATAACTGACCTCAAACGGTTCGATCACATCTCCCCTGCCCTTAAAGCACTGAAGTGGCTTCCCGTTGAAGGTAGAACTTCCTACAAGACAGCCTGCATTACGCACAAAGCCCTGCATCAACGCTCCCCGCAGTACCTCTCAGACAAACTTCACAAAGCTGGCTGCTCTAGATCACTGAGGAGCTCTAACACCCTCGCTCTTGTCCCTCTTCTGCTAAACAAGCAAACCACACAATCTCGCTCCTTTTCCGGTAACGCGCCTAACATCTGGAACTCCCTCCCTAAAGATCTTCGGTGCAACCCCTCTTACGTCAGCTTCAAAAAGACCTCAAACTTCTCCTGCTCAACAAATACTGGGGTCCTTAACCCCTCCCCTGGGCACTCATCCCACCCCGACCACCTACTGCTATCCTCCCCTCTCTCATCCTCCTTCGCCCACTAACTCCTCCCACTAACCTTTCCCATAGGACCTGCTTCGTCCCACTTGGTATTGCCTCATCCCCCCCTCCTCAGCCTCTCCCCATTCCCATACCCTTCCCCCTCTTCTCCATCCTTTCCCTCCCACACTAGGCTAATCTCTCTGGACCTGCTATAACCCTTTGCAATACATGTAATTTGGGGGCATATTAACAAGGCGGCGTTAATGAATTATCGCCGCTTTAGCGTCCGTTTCGGACGAAAAGCGCCGATAATTTTATCGCCAAATTAGCAAGGACACGCTAGCGCGTGATTCCTGACTTAGCGTCCGTTTTCTGCACGCCTCCCATCGCATCGCTAATGAGATGCAAAGGGGCGTGCCTGTGAAAACAACAGGGTGAAATATCGCTAACCCAGGTATTGCCATATTAGCAACGTGGGTTAGCGATATTTTAAATTGCGTTAAGTATGCCTTAACGCAGGAATTTAACGTCTGCTAAATTCCTGACTAAGGCATACCTAACATGGGGGTGGATTGTGTGGCTAAGACCACAGGCCCTATCGCCAAGTATATCGCCGTTTTCATGGGACATCGCTGGAAAACCAGCGATGTTCCATGGAAAACTATCGCTATCACTGGAAAATTATCGCCTTGCGCTAAGCGTTGTTAATACAGCGCTAGCATGGCGATAATTTCCAGCGATAGCCGGCGATAGGATTCCTCACGCTAAGCACGGCCAGCGATAATTATCGCTGGCCGTTGTTAATATGCCCCCTAGATTGTTTAAAACTGGAGTTGTTTTCACTATCTGGATGGTTTTGAGTATTACCTCATTGTAAGCCTGTTACATTACAATGAATTATCCATGTATAGTGGTCTGATATCGCCTTAACCTACCCCCCACCTTAGCCTCTCCCCATTCCTATACCCTACCTCCCCCTTTCCCATTCTTTCCCTCTCACACTAGCCCAATCTCTCAGGATTTGCTGTAGTCCATTACAACTTGTTGTATCTAGATTGTGTAATATCTTAACTGCTTTATACCGTTTGTATTGGTTTCTGAATTCTACCTCATTGTAAATCTTGCTATATTGCATTGAATACCCATGTAAAGCGCTCTGATACCCTCGGGTCCAGCCAGCGCTATATAAAACATTTTTAAATAAAAAAAAAAATAAGTAACATCATACCTACAACAAGTCAGGATATATTGGCTTTGTCAAAGGTTGTTAGTTGCATAAGATAAATAAGCAGCAACTATGGCGTGTATATAATATTGAAAAAACTTCCACTTAAAGCCCTGGTGACACCACGTCAATGTAGCTGCTCCCGAGTTTCAAAAAGAGAAGGGAAATCCAGAGAGAAAATGATTCTCTTTAAAGGATTTCCCTTCCCCAACAACGCTCACCTGGCATGACGTCATGCCGTAACTTCTCCACTGGTGAGAAGTGAGCAGTGTGAGCAGCGCACATCGATGTGCCTGCTGTCACTGCAGTCCGGAAAAAAACGGACCGCCGGTGCCAGGGCACAAAACAGAGCCCGATAGAGACCCGTTTCGAGGCCTCCTTTAAAAAACTGCCGGTGCTCAGCACCGGTAAGACTCGGCCCACTTAAAGCCCTGATTGGAGCACAGGATTATATATGAACGAACAGAACATGAGTGGTTCTCCTTCATGTCACAAACGATTTTGTACTAATTCTGTAGAGCGAAATCCGTCCTTACCTCTAAAATGACTGCGAGGATGCATTTCACGTTAAAAAGCAGTGCAAACTGTCAGACTGGCATTTCACGTAATAAATAATGCGTAAGCTCATGTTTTTTTGAGCACTTCACGTCATTTCCACAAAGGAAGCTACATGAATTTCGCCCAGGCCTAGTTTTATGTTTTTCTTATTTTATTTCATTAGTAGCGTGTCCTTTGTTTCTTTTATTGGAAATGCGCTGTCCAAGGCCTCAGATCTTACTGTTAACAGGATTGAGTAAAAACGATTTGTAACTACTAAACCGGCATTTTGAGCATGCTTCTTCTGAAAAACATTAAGAGGAACAAAGAGCTAGAGTGATAAAGTGTTAGTGTTTCGGTCCACAACGCAAGCATAACTAACAGTTTGTCTCTAATAAAGCACTGCAATGAAGCATGATAAATTAACACTTTTTAGGTGTGGCCGATGAGAGCTTTAATTGTCTTTGTAGTATAATGCATTTACAACAGATGGGCTAATGGAAACTCCTGTGGCAGCAAGATAGAGTTGTTCTGGGGTTAAATTGTGTTGAATCTGGACAGGCATTTTCCCGTCCCACCACTTCTCCTGCTCAGCTCTGCCTCCCTATTGAAGTCTTGGGCAAACCCATGCTCCCCGAACTCAAAATACAGAGGTCCTCATTTCCAATGAGTGTAGGGCAGCGCGGTAAGTCTTTTTTGCTGCGTTGCCCTACGCCAATTAGAAAGGGCAGGAATGCACCGTATTTACAAGATTCCTGTCCTTTCAGCCAGAGCCGGCGCACAATTTGGTGCCTTGTGCCAACGCAGGCACCCTAGCACGAGGCGCGCAATGCCCATAGGCCTCAAAAGGCTTCAGCCCCCCCATCGTGTGTGTCAGCCTGGGCTGAGACAACTTCCCGGACACACAGACAGTTTTTGAGCTGCTGTGGGCTGGCTGGTCTGGCGTCTTAACGCAGTCGCACCCGAGTATTTCTTAGGTCTTTAAAAGACCATTTACTTGATAACGAGGCTTTGTTGTTTTTTCACCTGTTCCTAGAGCCCCTGCATCTCCACTCTGCCTATTCCTTAAAGTTGCAAATTATTTTTGCTGCCACATTCTGAGAAGGCATTTCCTGAAAAGTAACCTCAGGCTTATTTTTGTTGAAGTTTTATATAGCTCCAACTCCACCCGAAGGTATTGAGGCACTTTTGCATGAGCACCAGTTACATTATACAAGGACACATAGCTGAAAGTATTAGCACCCCCCCGAAATTTGGTTCTACATTGCTGGAAGTATTAGCCCCCCCCCCTTAATTTGGCTCTAGTTGCGTCCCTGCCTTGCACCATTGTGCAAGGGTGTCTGTGTTGTTGGGAGGATTATTTTTCAACAGGATGGGACACCTTCCCGCACAAAACCAATCAATGGAGGAGTTTTCCTCTGTGCTGCAGAATGCAGCACACATAGAAAGAGGAAAAAACGGGGAGAAATAAAGATATTTCTCCTCGTTATGCCTCCCTTGGGGAGCCGTACAGTTTTGACACATTCCCAAATTTACAGATCCTTGTAAATCTGGGAATGTGTCACAACCCATGGATGTTGCTTGGGAAAACCCACCGCAATGCCCATGGAACGCCTCCCCGGACGCTGTGTAAGGCAACGCAGTGACTTGTACTGTGTTGCTTTACACCATATCTATGAGGCCATGGAAAACCACGCAATATGGGTCTGCACTCTGCGTCGCCGGAGTGTCATAAAAAGTGGCGCACCAGGGCGCAAGGGGCTTGTAAATAAGCCCCCGAATTTTTAAGAGTTTTGCGATTTGAAAACCCTTTGAAGATGGTAGTGATTCGATATTTGAGGTTACTTTATTTCGAGCAACGCCATAATTTTTTTTCATTTGCTGCACTGGTGGACACATGTGAATAGTGTTATGTTAAGGATTTTAGGGGCCCCGGGCAACAAATATTTTGGGGGCTCCCGTTCGGAACAACTTTGAATTTATTACCCATTTTATGAAAATTCAAGCCCCAAGACACCAAATAATAGTGAACTATATGTTAAGTGGTGAGATAGAGAAATAGAGAGAAGCATAAAAAACCAAACTTTCACTTTCCCAGGTGCCCCTTGGAAGGAGGGAGCCCTGGACAATTGCCCTCTTTGCCCATGCCTTAAAACGTCTCTGCTTGTGAAGGCTTCCTGTTTTGACCCTGCGTGTTCAGGGCTAAGTGCCTGTGAAGGAATCAAGCTATATGACTGAACGTGCACGACACTGCGACCAGAATAATATTTATTTGTGTTGCTTATAGAAATAGGGTTAAAACGTATTATGTACATCTGTTGTTCTATGCTGCAAAGGTTTAAAATTTACCAGCATGCCAATAACTGCGAACAGTGTCTGCTTCACATCATTTTTATGCAGCTGCATTTTTTTGCTATGCAATGGTCAAATTTACGGATATCTCTTGTGGTTGCATGGTAGATGTGGCTAACCCCTACTAGTTTTGATTTTTTTTGGCATTCTGGGACATGCAGTTGTGCTTACTAATGCGAAAACCAGATTGCAGTTATAAAAAATGATGTATAGAGGCAGGGCTGGTAAAAATACTCGCAAATGTGTGCCACCGGCAGCCAGTGTTGGCTTTTCAGCCAACATCTGGTAGTTTCAAACCAATACATTTAATGGGATGAGCAAAAATGACTAAACCCAGAATGCTAAGTGTTGCTGTTTAAATAATCCAGGAGGGGTTAAAGGTGACACGCATGGCTTAAGTGTTGCTTTTATACAGCCTTTTGTGATATGATATCAGCATTTATATTTAGTGACGTCTTTTGATGGGGACCAGAAAGGGTCCCCATGCCCCAGCTCTATTTGTACTGCCCGCCACTTGTGCCCACCACCATAGTTGCTGAATGTACCAGGATGCGACGCAGAAAAAACAAAGACACTGATCCTTGCCACACACAATAATTTGTTCAAAACTTTTCATTGCAAAGCAGTATTGTTTGCTTAAAAAAGTTTAATATCCCTGTGTATGTATCTACAGATAAAGATATATAACATTTTTAGGCGACCCCACCAGTTTTATTTGTGGCCCAATGTGTGCCCCCCCCCCCTAAAATTCACTTCTAGAGATGCCACTGTTTATATTCATGCAAAAACAACAATTGATGGACAGAATGCAGAACAATGTCATACATTCACCCCAGTACAGAGATCTGGGCCTAAATCCATCGTTTTTTGCTCACCATGCCATTCCAGTTTGAACCCAGCCATATGCAAATCAGTCTTGACCCTGTGCCCCATGGGAACAGTCCAGCCCGAACTGCCAGGCCAGGTCCTCCCTGGACTGGAAACAAGCATCCTAGGACCGGTTTCGGGTTTCACCCCTCTTCAGCCAGGATAGCTTGATTCCAGTGGCATGGAGAGCACGGGACCCACGTCTGGGCATACCCGTCCCACTCAGGGTGACAAATGCAAAAACAACAATTGATGGACAGAATGCAGAACAATGTCATACATTCACCCCAGTACAGAGATCTGGGCCTAAATCCATCGTTTTTTGCTCACCATGCCATTCCAGTTTGAACCCAGCCATATGCAAATCAGTCTTGACCCTGTGCCCCATGGGAACAGTCCAGCCCGAACTGCCAGGCCAGGTCCTCCCTGGACTGGAAACAAGCATCCTAGGACCGGTTTCGGGGTTTCACCCCTCTTCAGCCAGGATAGCTTGATTCCAGTGGCATGGAGAGCACGGGACCCACGTCTGGGCATACCCGTCCCACTCAGGGTGACAAATGCAAAAACAACAATTGATGGACAGAATGCAGAACAATGTCATACATTCACCCCAGTACAGAGATCTGGGCCTAAATCCATCGTTTTTGCTCACCATGCCATTCCAGTTTGAACCCAGCCATATGCAAATCAGTCTTGACCCTGTGCCCCATGGGAACAGTCCAGCCCGAACTGCCAGGCCAGGTCCTCCCTGGACTGGAAACAAGCATCCTAGGACCGGTTTCGGGGTTTCACCCCTCTTCAGCCAGGATAGCTTGATTCCAGTGGCATGGAGAGCACGGGACCACGTCTGGGCATACCCGTCCCACTCAGGGTGACAAATGCAAAAACAACAATTGATGGACAGAATGCAGAACAATGTCATACATTCACCCCAGTACAGAGATCTGGGCCTAAATCCATCGTTTTTGCTCACCATGCCATTCCAGTTTGAACCCAGCCATATGCAAATCAGTCTTGACCCTGTGCCTCCATGGGAACAGTCCAGCCCGAACTGCCAGGCCAGGTCCTCCCTGGACTGGAAACAAGCATCCTAGGACCGGTCTCGGGTTTCACCCCTCTTCAGCCAGGATAGCTTGATTCCAGTGGCATGGAGAGCACGGGACCCACGTCTGGGCATACCCGTCCCACTCAGGGTGACAAATGCAAAAACAACAATTGATGGACAGAATGCAGAACAATGTCATATATTCACCCCAGTACAGAGATCTGGGCCTAAATCCATCGTTTTTGCTCACCATGCCATTCCAGTTTGAACCCAGCCATATGCAAATCAGTCTTGACCCTGTGCCCCATGGGAACAGTCCAGCCCGAACTGCCAGGCCAGGTCCTCCCTGGACTGGAAACAAGCATCCTAGGACCAGTTTCGGGGTTTCACCCTCTTCAGCCAGGATAGCTTGATTCCAGTGGCATGGAGAGCACGGGACCCACGTCTGGGCATACCCGTCCCACTCAGGGTGACAAATGCAAAAACAACAATTGATGGACAGAATGCAGAACAATGTCATACATTCACCCCAGTACAGAGATCTGGGCCTAAATCCATCGTTTTTGCTCACCATGCCATTCCAGTTTGAACCCAGCCATATGCAAATCAGTCTTGACCCTGTGCCCCATGGGAACAGTCCAGCCCGAACTGCCAGGCCAGGTCCTCCCTGGACTGGAAACAAGCATCCTAGGACCGGTTTCGGGTTTCACCCCTCTTCAGCCAGGATAGCTTGATTCCAGTGGCATGGAGAGCACGGGACCCACGTCTGGGCATACCCGTCCCACTCAGGGTGACAAATGCAAAAACAACAATTGATGGACAGAATGCAGAACAATGTCATACATTCACCCCAGTACAGAGATCTGGGCATAAATCCATCTTTTTTTTGCTCACCATGCCATTCCAGTTTGAACCCAGCCATATGCAAATCAGTCTTGACCCTGTGCCCCATGGGAACATCCAGCCCGAACTGCCAGGCCAGGTCCTCCCTGGACTGGAAACAAGCATCCTAGGACCGGTTTCGGGTTTCACCCTCTTCAGCCAGGATAGCTTGATTCCAGAGGCATGGAGAGCACGGGACCCACGTCTGGGCATACCCGTCCCACTCAGGGTGACAAATGCAAAAACAACAATTGATGGACAGAATGCAGAACAATGTCATACATTCACCCCAGTACAGAGATCTGGGCCTAAATCCATCGTTTTTGCTCACCATGCCATTCCAGTTTGAACTCAGCCATATGCAAATCAGTCCTGACCCTGTTCCCCATGGGAACAGTCCAGCCCGAACTGCCAGGCCAGGTCCTCCCTGGACTGGAAACAAGCATCCTAGGACCGGCTTCGGGTCTCACCCTCTTCAGCCAGGATAGCTTGATTCCAGTGGCATGGAGAGCACGGGACCCACGTCTGGGCATACCCGTCCCACTCAGGGTGACAAATGCAAAAACAACAATTGATGGACAGAATGCAGAACAATGTCATACATTCACCCCAGTACAGAGATCTGGGCCTAAATCCATCGTTTTTTTGCTCACCATGCCATTCCAGTTTGAACCCAGCCATATGCAAAATCAGTCTTGACCCTGTGCCCCATGGGAACAGTCCAGCCCGAACTGCCAGGCCAGGTCCTCCCTGGACTGGAAACAAGCATCCTAGGACCGGTTTCGGGGTTTCACCCCTCTTCAGCCAGGATAGCTTGATTCCAGTGGCATGGCCATGTCTGAACTGGGGTGGCGTGGTGAAGCAAAATAACGATGGATTAAACCCAGATCTGTGACTGGGGGTGAATGTTTGCCATTGTGCAACATTCCGTCCATCATCTTGTGTGTTTTGCAATTCGCCCCAAGTGGGAAGGGTATGCCCAGACGTGGGTCCCGTGCTCACAGCGCCACTGGAGTCAGGCTATCCTGGCTGATGAGGGCTGAATGCCCGAAACCAGTCCTAGGATGCTTGATTCCGGTCCAGGGAAGACATGGCTTGGCAGTTCGGTCTGGACTGTTCCCATGAGGCACAGGGTCAAGACTGATTTGCATATGGCCATGTCTGAACTGGGGTGGCGTGGTGAAGCAAAATAACGATGGATTTAACCCAGATCTGTGACTGGGGGTGAATGTTTGCCATTGTGCAACATTCCGTCCATCATCTTGTGTGTTTTGCAATTCGCCCCAAGTGGGAAGGGTATGCCCAGACATGGGTCCCGTGCTCACTGCGCCACTGGAGTCAGGCTATCCTGGCTGATGAGGGCTGAATGCCTGAAACCGGTCCTAGGATGCTTGATTCCGGTCCAGGGAAGACATGGCTTGGCAGTTCGGTCTGGACTGTTCCCATGAGGCACAGGGTCAAGACTGATTTGCATATGGCCATGTCTGAACTGGGGTGGCGTGGTGAAGCAAAATAACGATGTATTAAACCCAGATCTGTGACTGGGGGTGAATGTTTGCCATTGTGCAACATTCCGTCCATCATCTTGTGTGTTTTGCAATTCGCCCCAAGTGGGAAGGGTATGCCCAAACGTGGGTCCCGTGCTCACTGCGCCACTGGAGTCAGGCTATCCTGGCTGATGAGGGCTGAATGCCCGAAACCGGTCCTAGGATGCTTGATTCCGGTCCAGGGAAGACATGGCTTGGCAGTTCGGTCTGGACTGTTCCCATGAGGCACAGGGTCAAGACTGATTTGCATATGGCCATGTCTGAACTGGGGTGGCGTGGTGAAGCAAAATAACGATGGATTAAACCCAGATCTGTGACTGGGGGTGAATGTTTGCCATTGTGCAACATTCCGTCCATCATCTTGTGTGTTTTGCAATTCGCCCCAAGTGGGAAGGGTATGCCCAGACGTGGGTCCCGTGCTCACTGCGCCACTGGAGTCAGGCTATCCTGGCTGATGAGGGCTGAATGCCCGAAACCGGTCCTAGGATGCTTGATTCGGTCCAGGGAAGACATGGCTTGGCAGTTCGGTCTGGACTGTTCCCATGAGGCACAGGGTCAAGACTGATTTGCATATGGCCATGTCTGAACTGGGGTGGCGTGGTGAAGCAAAATAACGATGGATTAAACCCAGATCTGTGACTGGGGGTGAATGTTTGCCATTGTGCAACATTCCGTCCATCATCTTGTGTGTTTTGCAATTCGCCCCAAGTGGGAAGGGTATGCCCAGACGTGGGTCCCGTGCTCACTGCGCCACTGGAGTCAGGCTATCCTGGCTGATGAGGGCTGAATGCCCGAAACTGGTCCTAGGATGCTTGATTCCGGTCCAGGGAAGACATGGCTTGGCAGTTTGGTCTGGACTGTTCCCATGAGGCACAGGGTCAAGACTGATTTGCATATGGCCATGTCTGAACTGGGGTGGCGTGGTGAAGCAAAATAATGATGGATTAAACCCAGATCTGTGACTGGGAGTGAATGTTTGCCATTGTGCAACATTCCGTCCATCATCTTGTGTGTTTTGCAATTCGCCCCAAGTGGGAAGGGTATGCCCAGATGTGGGTCCCGTGCTCACTGCGCCACTGGAGTCAGGCTATCCTGGCTGATGAGGGCTGAATGCCCGAAACCGGTCCTAGGATGCTTGATTCCGGTCCAGGGAAGACATGGCTTGGCAGTTCGGTCTGGACTGTTCCCATGAGGCACAGGGTCAAGACTGATTTGCATATGGCCATGTCTGAACTGGGGTGGCGTGGTGAAGCAAAATAACGATGGATTAAACCCAGATCTGTGACTGGGGGTGAATGTTTGCCATTGTGCAACATTCCGTCCATCATCTTGTGTGTTTTGCAATTCGCCCCAAGTGGGAAGGGTATGCCCAGACGTGGGTCCCGTGCTCACTGCGCCACTGGAGTCAGGCTATCCTGGCTGATGAGGGCTGAATGCCCGAAACCGGTCCTAGGATGCTTGATTCCGGTCCAGGGAAGACATGGCTTGGCAGTTCGGTCTGGACTGTTCCCATGAGGCACAGGGTCAAGACTGATTTGCATATGGCCATGTCTGAACTGGGGTGGCGTGGTGAAGCAAAATAACGATGGATTAAACCCAGATCTGTGACTGGGGGTGAATGTTTGCCATTGTGCAACATTCCGTCCATCATCTTGTGTGTTTTGCAATTCGCCCCAAGTGGGAAGGGTATGCCCAGACGTGGGTCCCGTGCTCACTGCGCCACTGGAGTCAGGCTATCCTGGCTGATGAGGGCTGAATGCCCGAAACCGGTCCTAGGATGCTTGATTCCGGTCCAGGGAAGACATGGCTTGGCAGTTCGGTCTGGACTGTTCCCATGAGGCACAGGGTCAAGACTGATTTGCATATGGCCATGTCTGAACTGGGGTGGCGTGGTGAAGCAAAATAACGATGGATTAAACCCAGATCTGTGACTGGGGGTGAATGTTTGCCATTGTGCAACATTCCGTCCATCATCTTGTGTGTTTTGCAATTCGCCCCAAGTGGGAAGGGTATGCCCAGACGTGGGTCCCGTGCTCACTGCGCCACTGGAGTCAGGCTATCCTGGCTGATGAGGGCTGAATGCCCGAAACCGGTCCTAGGATGCTTGATTCCGGTCCAGGGAAGACATGGCTTGGCAGTTCGGTCTGGACTGTTCCCATGAGGCACAGGGTCAAGACTGATTTGCATATGGCCATGTCTGAACTGGGGTGGCGTGGTGAAGCAAAATAACGATGGATTAAACCCAGATCTGTGACTGGGGGTGAATGTTTGCCATTGTGCAACATTCCGTCCATCATCTTGTGTGTTTTGCAATTCGCCCCAAGTGGGAAGGGTATGCCCAGACGTGGGTCCCGTGCTCACTGCGCCACTGGAGTCAGGCTATCCTGGCTGATGAGGGCTGAATGCCCGAAACCGGTCCTAGGATGCTTGATTCCGGTCCAGGGAAGACATGGCTTGGCAGTTCGGTCTGGACTGTTCCCATGAGGCACAGGGTCAAGACTGATTTGCATATGGCCATGTCTGAACTGGGGTGGCGTGGTGAAGCAAAATAACGATGGATTAAACCCAGATCTGTGACTGGGGGTGAATGTTTGCCATTGTGCAACATTCCGTCCATCATCTTGTGTGTTTTGCAATTCGCCCCAAGTGGGAAGGGTATGCCCAGACGTGGGTCCCGTGCTCACTGCGCCACTGGAGTCAGGCTATCCTGGCTGATGAGGGCTGAATGCCCGAAACCGGTCCTAGGATGCTTGATTCCGGTCCAGGGAAGACATGGCTTGGCAGTTCGGTCTGGACTGTTCCCATGAGGCACAGGGTCAAGACTGATTTGCATATGGCCATGTCTGAACTGGGGTGGCGTGGTGAAGCAAAATAACGATGGATTAAACCCAGATCTGTGACTGGGGGTGAATGTTTGCCATTGTGCAACATTCCGTCCATCATCTTGTGTGTTTTGCAATTCGCCCCAAGTGGGAAGGGTATGCCCAGACGTGGGTCCCGTGCTCACTGCGCCACTGGAGTCAGGCTATCCTGGCTGATGAGGGCTGAATGCCCGAAACCGGTCCTAGGATGCTTGATTCCGGTCCAGGGAAGACATGGCTTGGCAGTTCGGTCTGGACTGTTCCCATGAGGCACAGGGTCAAGACTGATTTGCATATGGCCATGTCTGAACTGGGGTGGCGTGGTGAAGCAAAATAACGATGGATTAAACCCAGATCTGTGACTGGGGGTGAATGTTTGCCATTGTGCAACATTCCGTCCATCATCTTGTGTGTTTTGCAATTCGCCCCAAGTGGGAAGGGTATGCCCAGACGTGGGTCCCGTGCTCACTGCGCCACTGGAGTCAGGCTATCCTGGCTGATGAGGGCTGAATGCCCGAAACCGGTCCTAGGATGCTTGATTCCGGTCCAGGGAAGACATGGCTTGGCAGTTCGGTCTGGACTGTTCCCATGAGGCACAGGGTCAAGACTGATTTGCATATGGCCATGTCTGAACTGGGGTGGCGTGGTGAAGCAAAATAACGATGGATTAAACCCAGATCTGTGACTGGGGGTGAATGTTTGCCATTGTGCAACATTCCGTCCATCATCTTGTGTGTTTTGCAATTAGCCCCAAGTGGGAAGGGTATGCCCAGACGTGGGTCCCGTGCTCACTGCGCCACTGGAGTCAGGCTATCCTGGCTGATGAGGGCTGAATGCCCGAAACCGGTCCTAGGATGCTTGATTCCGGTCCAGGGAAGACATGGCTTGGCAGTTCGGTCTGGACTGTTCCCATGAGGCACAGGGTCAAGACTGATTTGCATATGGCCATGTCTGAACTGGGGTGGCGTGGTGAAGCAAAATAACGATGGATTAAACCCAGATCTGTGACTGGGGGTGAATGTTTGCCATTGTGCAACATTCCGTCCATCATCTTGTGTGTTTTGCAATTCGCCCCAAGTGGGAAGGGTATGCCCAGACGTGGGTCCCGTGCTCACTGCGCCACTGGAGTCAGGCTATCCTGGCTGATGAGGGCTGAATGCCCGAAACCGGTCCTAGGATGCTTGATTCCGGTCCAGGGAAGACATGGCTTGGCAGTTCGGTCTGGACTGTTCCCATGAGGCACAGGGTCAAGACTGATTTGCATATGGCCATGTCTGAACTGGGGTGGCGTGGTGAAGCAAAATAACGATGGATTAAACCCAGATCTGTGACTGGGGGTGAATGTTTGCCATTGTGCAACATTCCGTCCATCATCTTGTGTGTTTTGCAATTCGCCCCAAGTGGGAAGGGTATGCCCAGACGTGGGTCCCGTGCTCACTGCGCCACTGGAGTCAGGCTATCCTGGCTGATGAGGGCTGAATGCCCGAAACCGGTCCTAGGATGCTTGATTCCGGTCCAGGGAAGACATGGCTTGGCAGTTCGGTCTGGACTGTTCCCATGAGGCACAGGGTCAAGACTGATTTGCATATGGCCATGTCTGAACTGGGGTGGCGTGGTGAAGCAAAATAACGATGGATTAAACCCAGATCTGTGACTGGGGGTGAATGTTTGCCATTGTGCAACATTCCGTCCATCATCTTGTGTGTTTTGCAATTCGCCCCAAGTGGGAAGGGTATGCCCAGACGTGGGTCCCGTGCTCACTGCGCCACTGGAGTCAGGCTATCCTGGCTGATGAGGGCTGAATGCCCGAAACCGGTCCTAGGATGCTTGATTCCGGTCCAGGAAGACATGGCTTGGCAGTTCGGTCTGGACTGTTCCCATGAGGCACAGGGTCAAGACTGATTTGCATATGGCCATGTCTGAACTGGGGTGGCGTGGTGAAGCAAAATAACGATGGATTAAACCCAGATCTGTGACTGGGGGTGAATGTTTGCCATTGTGCAACATTCCGTCCATCATCTTGTGTGTTTTGCAATTCGCCCCAAGTGGGAAGGGTATGCCCAGACGTGGGTCCCGTGCTCACTGCGCCACTGGAGTCAGGCTATCCTGGCTGATGAGGGCTGAATGCCCGAAACCGGTCCTAGGATGCTTGATTCCGGTCCAGGGAAGACATGGCTTGGCAGTTCGGTCTGGACTGTTCCCATGAGGCACAGGGTCAAGACTGATTTGCATATGGCCATGTCTGAACTGGGGTGGCGTGGTGAAGCAAAATAACGATGGATTAAACCCAGATCTGTGACTGGGGGTGAATGTTTGCCATTGTGCAACATTCCGTCCATCATCTTGTGTGTTTTGCAATTCGCCCCAAGTGGGAAGGGTATGCCCAGACGTGGGTCCCGTGCTCACTGCGCCACTGGAGTCAGGCTATCCTGGCTGATGAGGGCTGAATGCCCGAAACCGGTCCTAGGATGCTTGATTCCGGTCCAGGGAAGACATGGCTTGGCAGTTCGGTCTGGACTGTTCCCATGAGGCACAGGGTCAAGACTGATTTGCATATGGCCATGTCTGAACTGGGGTGGCGTGGTGAAGCAAAATAACGATGGATTAAACCCAGATCTGTGACTGGGGGTGAATGTTTGCCATTGTGCAACATTCCGTCCATCATCTTGTGTGTTTTGCAATTCGCCCCAAGTGGGAAGGGTATGCCCAGACGTGGGTCCCGTGCTCACTGCGCCACTGGAGTCAGGCTATCCTGGCTGATGAGGGCTGAATGCCCGAAACCGGTCCTAGGATGCTTGATTCCGGTCCAGGGAAGACATGGCTTGGCAGTTCGGTCTGGACTGTTCCCATGAGGCACAGGGTCAAGACTGATTTGCATATGGCCATGTCTGAACTGGGGTGGCGTGGTGAAGCAAAATAACGATGGATTAAACCCAGATCTGTGACTGGGGGTGAATGTTTGCCATTGTGCAACATTCCGTCCATCATCTTGTGTGTTTTGCAATTCGCCCCAAGTGGGAAGGGTATGCCCAGACGTGGGTCCCGTGCTCACTGCGCCACTGGAGTCAGGCTATCCTGGCTGATGAGGGCTGAATGCCCGAAACCGGTCCTAGGATGCTTGATTCCGGTCCAGGGAAGACATGGCTTGGCAGTTCGGTCTGGACTGTTCCCATGAGGCACAGGGTCAAGACTGATTTGCATATGGCCATGTCTGAACTGGGGTGGCGTGGTGAAGCAAAATAACGATGGATTAAACCCAGATCTGTGACTGGGGGTGAATGTTTGCCATTGTGCAACATTCCGTCCATCATCTTGTGTGTTTTGCAATTCGCCCCAAGTGGGAAGGGTATGCCCAGACGTGGGTCCCGTGCTCACTGCGCCACTGGAGTCAGGCTATCCTGGCTGATGAGGGCTGAATGCCCGAAACCGGTCCTAGGATGCTTGATTCCGGTCCAGGGAAGACATGGCTTGGCAGTTCGGTCTGGACTGTTCCCATGAGGCACAGGGTCAAGACTGATTTGCATATGGCCATGTCTGAACTGGGGTGGCGTGGTGAAGCAAAATAACGATGGATTAAACCCAGATCTGTGACTGGGGGTGAATGTTTGCCATTGTGCAACATTCCGTCCATCATCTTGTGTGTTTTGCAATTCGCCCCAAGTGGGAAGGGTATGCCCAGACGTGGGTCCCGTGCTCACTGCGCCACTGGAGTCAGGCTATCCTGGCTGATGAGGGCTGAATGCCCGAAACCGGTCCTAGGATGCTTGATTCCGGTCCAGGGAAGACATGGCTTGGCAGTTCGGTCTGGACTGTTCCCATGAGGCACAGGGTCAAGACTGATTTGCATATGGCCATGTCTGAACTGGGGTGGCGTGGTGAAGCAAAATAACGATGGATTAAACCCAGATCTGTGACTGGGGGTGAATGTTTGCCATTGTGCAACATTCAGTCCATCATCTTGTGTGTTTTGCAATTCGCCCCAAGTGGGAAGGGTATGCCCAGACGTGGGTCCCGTGCTCACTGCGCCACTGGAGTCAGGCTATCCTGGCTGATGAGGGCTGAATGCCCGAAACCGGTCCTAGGATGCTTGATTCCGGTCCAGGGAAGACATGGCTTGGCAGTTCGGTCTGGACTGTTCCCATGAGGCACAGGGTCAAGACTGATTTGCATATGGCCATGTCTGAACTGGGGTGGCGTGGTGAAGCAAAATAACGATGGATTAAACCCAGATCTGTGACTGGGGGTGAATGTTTGCCATTGTGCAACATTCCGTCCATCATCTTGTGTGTTTTGCAATTCGCCCCAAGTGGGAAGGGTATGCCCAGACGTGGGTCCCGTGCTCACTGCGCCACTGGAGTCAGGCTATCCTGGCTGATGAGGGCTGAATGCCCGAAACCGGTCCTAGGATGCTTGATTCCGGTCCAGGGAAGACATGGCTTGGCAGTTCGGTCTGGACTGTTCCCATGAGGCACAGGGTCAAGACTGATTTGCATATGGCCATGTCTGAACTGGGGTGGCGTGGTGAAGCAAAATAACGATGGATTAAACCCAGATCTGTGACTGGGGGTGAATGTTTGCCATTGTGCAACATTCCGTCCATCATCTTGTGTGTTTTGCAATTCGCCCCAAGTGGGAAGGGTATGCCCAGACGTGGGTCCCGTGCTCACTGCGCCACTGGAGTCAGGCTATCCTGGCTGATGAGGGCTGAATGCCCGAAACCGGTCCTAGGATGCTTGATTCCGGTCCAGGGAAGACATGGCTTGGCAGTTCGGTCTGGACTGTTCCCATGAGGCACAGGGTCAAGACTGATTTGCATATGGCCATGTCTGAACTGGGGTGGCGTGGTGAAGCAAAATAACGATGGATTAAACCCAGATCTGTGACTGGGGGTGAATGTTTGCCATTGTGCAACATTCCGTCCATCATCTTGTGTGTTTTGCAATTCGCCCCAAGTGGGAAGGGTATGCCCAGACGTGGGTCCCGTGCTCACTGCGCCACTGGAGTCAGGCTATCCTGGCTGATGAGGGCTGAATGCCCGAAACCGGTCCTAGGATGCTTGATTCCGGTCCAGGGAAGACATGGCTTGGCAGTTCGGTCTGGACTGTTCCCATGAGGCACAGGGTCAAGACTGATTTGCATATGGCCATGTCTGAACTGGGGTGGCGTGGTGAAGCAAAATAACGATGGATTAAACCCAGATCTGTGACTGGGGGTGAATGTTTGCCATTGTGCAACATTCCGTCCATCATCTTGTGTGTTTTGCAATTCGCCCCAAGTGGGAAGGGTATGCCCAGACGTGGGTCCCGTGCTCACTGCGCCACTGGAGTCAGGCTATCCTGGCTGATGAGGGCTGAATGCCCGAAACCGGTCCTAGGATGCTTGATTCCGGTCCAGGGAAGACATGGCTTGGCAGTTCGGTCTGGACTGTTCCCATGAGGCACAGGGTCAAGACTGATTTGCATATGGCCATGTCTGAACTGGGGTGGCGTGGTGAAGCAAAATAACGATGGATTAAACCCAGATCTGTGACTGGGGGTGAATGTTTGCCATTGTGCAACATTCCGTCCATCATCTTGTGTGTTTTGCAATTCGCCCCAAGTGGGAAGGGTATGCCCAGACGTGGGTCCCGTGCTCACTGCGCCACTGGAGTCAGGCTATCCTGGCTGATGAGGGCTGAATGCCCGAAACCGGTCCTAGGATGCTTGATTCCGGTCCAGGGAAGACATGGCTTGGCAGTTCGGTCTGGACTGTTCCCATGAGGCACAGGGTCAAGACTGATTTGCATATGGCCATGTCTGAACTGGGGTGGCGTGGTGAAGCAAAATAACGATGGATTAAACCCAGATCTGTGACTGGGGGTGAATGTTTGCCATTGTGCAACATTCCGTCCATCATCTTGTGTGTTTTGCAATTCGCCCCAAGTGGGAAGGGTATGCCCAGACGTGGGTCCCGTGCTCACTGCGCCACTGGAGTCAGGCTATCCTGGCTGATGAGGGCTGAATGCCCGAAACCGGTCCTAGGATGCTTGATTCCGGTCCAGGGAAGACATGGCTTGGCAGTTCGGTCTGGACTGTTCCCATGAGGCACAGGGTCAAGACTGATTTGCATATGGCCATGTCTGAACTGGGGTGGCGTGGTGAAGCAAAATAACGATGGATTAAACCCAGATCTGTGACTGGGGGTGAATGTTTGCCATTGTGCAACATTCCGTCCATCATCTTGTGTGTTTTGCAATTCGCCCCAAGTGGGAAGGGTATGCCCAGACGTGGGTCCCGTGCTCACTGCGCCACTGGAGTCAGGCTATCCTGGCTGATGAGGGCTGAATGCCCGAAACCGGTCCTAGGATGCTTGATTCCGGTCCAGGGAAGACATGGCTTGGCAGTTCGGTCTGGACTGTTCCCATGAGGCACAGGGTCAAGACTGATTTGCATATGGCCATGTCTGAACTGGGGTGGCGTGGTGAAGCAAAATAACGATGGATTAAACCCAGATCTGTGACTGGGGGTGAATGTTTGCCATTGTGCAACATTCCGTCCATCATCTTGTGTGTTTTGCAATTCGCCCCAAGTGGGAAGGGTATGCCCAGACGTGGGTCCCGTGCTCACTGCGCCACTGGAGTCAGGCTATCCTGGCTGATGAGGGCTGAATGCCCGAAACCGGTCCTAGGATGCTTGATTCCGGTCCAGGGAAGACATGGCTTGGCAGTTCGGTCTGGACTGTTCCCATGAGGCACAGGGTCAAGACTGATTTGCATATGGCCATGTCTGAACTGGGGTGGCGTGGTGAAGCAAAATAACGATGGATTAAACCCAGATCTGTGACTGGGGGTGAATGTTTGCCATTGTGCAACATTCCGTCCATCATCTTGTGTGTTTTGCAATTCGCCCCAAGTGGGAAGGGTATGCCCAGACGTGGGTCCCGTGCTCACTGCGCCACTGGAGTCAGGCTATCCTGGCTGATGAGGGCTGAATGCCCGAAACCGGTCCTAGGATGCTTGATTCCGGTCCAGGGAAGACATGGCTTGGCAGTTCGGTCTGGACTGTTCCCATGAGGCACAGGGTCAAGACTGATTTGCATATGGCCATGTCTGAACTGGGGTGGCGTGGTGAAGCAAAATAACGATGGATTAAACCCAGATCTGTGACTGGGGGTGAATGTTTGCCATTGTGCAACATTCCGTCCATCATCTTGTGTGTTTTGCAATTCGCCCCAAGTGGGAAGGGTATGCCCAGACGTGGGTCCCGTGCTCACTGCGCCACTGGAGTCAGGCTATCCTGGCTGATGAGGGCTGAATGCCCGAAACCGGTCCTAGGATGCTTGATTCCGGTCCAGGGAAGACATGGCTTGGCAGTTCGGTCTGGACTGTTCCCATGAGGCACAGGGTCAAGACTGATTTGCATATGGCCATGTCTGAACTGGGGTGGCGTGGTGAAGCAAAATAACGATGGATTAAACCCAGATCTGTGACTGGGGGTGAATGTTTGCCATTGTGCAACATTCCGTCCATCATCTTGTGTGTTTTGCAATTCGCCCCAAGTGGGAAGGGTATGCCCAGACGTGGGTCCCGTGCTCACTGCGCCACTGGAGTCAGGCTATCCTGGCTGATGAGGGCTGAATGCCCGAAACCGGTCCTAGGATGCTTGATTCCGGTCCAGGGAAGACATGGCTTGGCAGTTCGGTCTGGACTGTTCCCATGAGGCACAGGGTCAAGACTGATTTGCATATGGCCATGTCTGAACTGGGGTGGCGTGGTGAAGCAAAATAACGATGGATTAAACCCAGATCTGTGACTGGGGGTGAATGTTTGCCATTGTGCAACATTCCGTCCATCATCTTGTGTGTTTTGCAATTCGCCCCAAGTGGGAAGGGTATGCCCAGACGTGGGTCCCGTGCTCACTGCGCCACTGGAGTCAGGCTATCCTGGCTGATGAGGGCTGAATGCCCGAAACCGGTCCTAGGATGCTTGATTCCGGTCCAGGGAAGACATGGCTTGGCAGTTCGGTCTGGACTGTTCCCATGAGGCACAGGGTCAAGACTGATTTGCATATGGCCATGTCTGAACTGGGGTGGCGTGGTGAAGCAAAATAACGATGGATTAAACCCAGATCTGTGACTGGGGGTGAATGTTTGCCATTGTGCAACATTCCGTCCATCATCTTGTGTGTTTTGCAATTCGCCCCAAGTGGGAAGGGTATGCCCAGACGTGGGTCCCGTGCTCACTGCGCCACTGGAGTCAGGCTATCCTGGCTGATGAGGGCTGAATGCCCGAAACCGGTCCTAGGATGCTTGATTCCGGTCCAGGGAAGACATGGCTTGGCAGTTCGGTCTGGACTGTTCCCATGAGGCACAGGGTCAAGACTGATTTGCATATGGCCATGTCTGAACTGGGGTGGCGTGGTGAAGCAAAATAACGATGGATTAAACCCAGATCTGTGACTGGGGGTGAATGTTTGCCATTGTGCAACATTCCGTCCATCATCTTGTGTGTTTTGCAATTCGCCCCAAGTGGGAAGGGTATGCCCAGACGTGGGTCCCGTGCTCACTGCGCCACTGGAGTCAGGCTATCCTGGCTGATGAGGGCTGAATGCCCGAAACCGGTCCTAGGATGCTTGATTCCGGTCCAGGGAAGACATGGCTTGGCAGTTCGGTCTGGACTGTTCCCATGAGGCACAGGGTCAAGACTGATTTGCATATGGCCATGTCTGAACTGGGGTGGCGTGGTGAAGCAAAATAACGATGGATTAAACCCAGATCTGTGACTGGGGGTGAATGTTTGCCATTGTGCAACATTCCGTCCATCATCTTGTGTGTTTTGCAATTCGCCCCAAGTGGGAAGGGTATGCCCAGACGTGGGTCCCGTGCTCACTGCGCCACTGGAGTCAGGCTATCCTGGCTGATGAGGGCTGAATGCCCGAAACCGGTCCTAGGATGCTTGATTCCGGTCCAGGGAAGACATGGCTTGGCAGTTCGGTCTGGACTGTTCCCATGAGGCACAGGGTCAAGACTGATTTGCATATGGCCATGTCTGAACTGGGGTGGCGTGGTGAAGCAAAATAACGATGGATTAAACCCAGATCTGTGACTGGGGGTGAATGTTTGCCATTGTGCAACATTCCGTCCATCATCTTGTGTGTTTTGCAATTCGCCCCAAGTGGGAAGGGTATGCCCAGACGTGGGTCCCGTGCTCACTGCGCCACTGGAGTCAGGCTATCCTGGCTGATGAGGGCTGAATGCCCGAAACCGGTCCTAGGATGCTTGATTCCGGTCCAGGGAAGACATGGCTTGGCAGTTCGGTCTGGACTGTTCCCATGAGGCACAGGGTCAAGACTGATTTGCATATGGCCATGTCTGAACTGGGGTGGCGTGGTGAAGCAAAATAACGATGGATTAAACCCAGATCTGTGACTGGGGGTGAATGTTTGCCATTGTGCAACATTCCGTCCATCATCTTGTGTGTTTTGCAATTCGCCCCAAGTGGGAAGGGTATGCCCAGACGTGGGTCCCGTGCTCACTGCGCCACTGGAGTCAGGCTATCCTGGCTGATGAGGGCTGAATGCCCGAAACCGGTCCTAGGATGCTTGATTCCGGTCCAGGGAAGACATGGCTTGGCAGTTCGGTCTGGACTGTTCCCATGAGGCACAGGGTCAAGACTGATTTGCATATGGCCATGTCTGAACTGGGGTGGCGTGGTGAAGCAAAATAACGATGGATTAAACCCAGATCTGTGACTGGGGGTGAATGTTTGCCATTGTGCAACATTCCGTCCATCATCTTGTGTGTTTTGCAATTCGCCCCAAGTGGGAAGGGTATGCCCAGACGTGGGTCCCGTGCTCACTGCGCCACTGGAGTCAGGCTATCCTGGCTGATGAGGGCTGAATGCCCGAAACCGGTCCTAGGATGCTTGATTCCGGTCCAGGGAAGACATGGCTTGGCAGTTCGGTCTGGACTGTTCCCATGAGGCACAGGGTCAAGACTGATTTGCATATGGCCATGTCTGAACTGGGGTGGCGTGGTGAAGCAAAATAACGATGGATTAAACCCAGATCTGTGACTGGGGGTGAATGTTTGCCATTGTGCAACATTCCGTCCATCATCTTGTGTGTTTTGCAATTCGCCCCAAGTGGGAAGGGTATGCCCAGACGTGGGTCCCGTGCTCACTGCGCCACTGGAGTCAGGCTATCCTGGCTGATGAGGGCTGAATGCCCGAAACCGGTCCTAGGATGCTTGATTCCGGTCCAGGGAAGACATGGCTTGGCAGTTCGGTCTGGACTGTTCCCATGAGGCACAGGGTCAAGACTGATTTGCATATGGCCATGTCTGAACTGGGGTGGCGTGGTGAAGCAAAATAACGATGGATTAAACCCAGATCTGTGACTGGGGGTGAATGTTTGCCATTGTGCAACATTCCGTCCATCATCTTGTGTGTTTTGCAATTCGCCCCAAGTGGGAAGGGTATGCCCAGACGTGGGTCCCGTGCTCACTGCGCCACTGGAGTCAGGCTATCCTGGCTGATGAGGGCTGAATGCCCGAAACCGGTCCTAGGATGCTTGATTCCGGTCCAGGGAAGACATGGCTTGGCAGTTCGGTCTGGACTGTTCCCATGAGGCACAGGGTCAAGACTGATTTGCATATGGCCATGTCTGAACTGGGGTGGCGTGGTGAAGCAAAATAACGATGGATTAAACCCAGATCTGTGACTGGGGGTGAATGTTTGCCATTGTGCAACATTCCGTCCATCATCTTGTGTGTTTTGCAATTCGCCCCAAGTGGGAAGGGTATGCCCAGACGTGGGTCCCGTGCTCACTGCGCCACTGGAGTCAGGCTATCCTGGCTGATGAGGGCTGAATGCCCGAAACCGGTCCTAGGATGCTTGATTCCGGTCCAGGGAAGACATGGCTTGGCAGTTCGGTCTGGACTGTTCCCATGAGGCACAGGGTCAAGACTGATTTGTATATTACTGCTGTCCGAACCACAATGCAACCGAACCACACCACCA